>OY759267.1:48419972-48459972 GCA_963662155.1 Lamellibrachia columna
GATGTTAGCGGACGGAAGTGAATGTAGAGACAGACGGAGGTGAACGTATATGTGAGGATGGAAGTGGCTGTATGGGCGGACGGGCGGAGGGGTCGACGGCCGAAGGTGAATAGATTCCACCACTAGTGGCCACGCATGAACGCACCAATGTTAAAACAAGAAAACCCACTCCCTTCCTCCCGCATCGCGCACAAACGCGCCATAATCCGCCAAAAGTGGCTGACCAATGTCAAAAAGACAAGACAAGGAGAATAGCAAAATCATGGAACTCAGCTGAAGTTAGCAACATCACCGTTAGCTTTGTCACTGTTGCGCCAGTTTTGTTTACAATACAGAAAGTAAAAACCTTTGCAATTATATAGGCAAGCGTAAACCTGACGCAGAGAGAGAGAGAGAGAGAGAGAGAGAGAGAGAGAGAGAGAGAGAGAGAGAGAGAGAGAGAGAGAGATAGAGAGAGAGAGAAGATAATTTGCATTAAAAGCCTTGGATGATACAAAAACACCAAGGCAATGAACACACACCACGCAACTAAGATAAAACGGAAATGTGCACGTTATTTCAAATTATTTTACTAAAGAAAAGCGACATACGCGTTGAACCAGTCCAGATGCTGCCTCCAAATTTGCCCGCACGCACACACACACACACACACACACACACACACACACACACACACACACACACACACACACACACACACACACACACACACACACACACACACACACACACACACACACACACACACACACACACACACACACACACACACACACATATACACACACATACGCACGCACATCATTAACCAACCGCTAGGGGTGCGATGCGTTAGCCAGCCGCTAGGGGCACGACTTAATCAGTCAATTAATTTGACCGCTACAGTTCAATACATGCCAATCAATTAATATGCATAGATTTTGCACCATAAATCACACCTCTTTGCTGCGCCAAATGACAGCCTATACTACTATTCTCCTAAACATCGCTCTATATGTATGTATGTATGTTTGTCTGTTTGTCTGTCTGTCTGTCTATCTACATTAATATACATAATATTAGTCACCATTCGCATAAATGAATAACAATCTTCCTTTTCTGCCCCAAAAGGATTGATTTGTTACGGCCGTGTAACCCCTGTCCGAAGTGCTGCATACAGCCTTTCTCAAATGACTTGAACAGTTAACTAAATAGCTACAGCATACAGCCAGCCATGATGTATATCTATATAATAGCACCTCTATGTGGATATGCAGGCCTTACTGAAGCCATTCCATGAACAATGCCCTCGTCACTAACATGAACCATTAACAATCTTCCAGTGACCTGATGCCCCGTGAAAAGTGATTGGTTAGACTATGCAGCCCCACCGACCCTAAATGCGAGGGATCGATTCATTGGTCTTCATAAAACAGATGGCGTCTAGCTAAGCGGTTGCGAAATTACTCTGCAGCCTCATTTTGGAATAATGCGGCATGCGGACTTTCCTTGCCGATGCCTGTATAAATCACTTCCACATGTGTTTTAATGTATAAACATCGCCCTTTATCGAGCAGGATGTCCACTGTCGAACCGATCACGCGTTCCCTTAGCGGACACACACGCGTACACGATACTATTCGTGATCATTTAACGCAAAAGTCGTCACCTCGCACAACCCAGTAGCACATTTCGAAACAAACACTTTCTTATCAAATCTAGCGCCTGCTGCTGATTCGATCACTCATTTTGCTCGATCATCTCTCCCCATGCCTCGCGTTCACATATCGGACAAACGTTGCTTGTGGTGAAGTGTGCCCTAGCCTGTACTATTCATGGTGGAACGGAAGTCCATTTAGTGCCATTTCGGCGTTATTTTCTGCGATTCAAGCAACCCCATCGAACAGAGCACCCGCTGTCTAGTAGGACGACCCCTGTTGAATTGTCTGGCTAAACGAACGTGCGATCGTTTCAACAGGCGGAACTAGTAAGTGTTCGATAGGGGCGTCTTCTGCTCCCGGAGACCACCAATAGTGTCAAGTAAGTGTTCGATAGGGGCGTCTTCTGCTCCCGGAGACCACCAATAGTGTCAAGTAAGTGTTCGATAGGGGCGTCTTCTGCTCCCGGAGACCACCAATAGTGTCAAGTAAGTGTTCGATAGGGGCGTATTCTGCTCCCGGAGACCACCAATAGTGTCAAGTAAGTGTTCGATAGGGGCGTCTTCTGCACCCGGAGACCACCAATAGTGTCAAGTAAGTGTTCGATAGGGGCGCATTCTGCTCCCGGAGACCACCAATAGTGTCAAGTAAGTGTTCGATAGGGGCGCCTTCTGCTCCCGGAGACCACCAATAGTGTCAAGTAAGTGTTCGATAGGGGCGCCTTCTGCTCCCGGAGACCACCAATAGTGTCAAGTAAGTGTTCGATAGGGGCGTCTTCTGCTCCCGGAGACCACCAATAGTGTCAAGTAAGTGTTCGATAGGGGCGTCTTCTGCTCCCGGAGACCACCAATAGTGTCAAGTAAGTGCGCATGTCACCATGTTTACAATATTAAAAATATCAAACAAAATTAACTGTTTTGGAAAAGCGTTTAATTGAACATTACATCGTATCAAAATGTATTTAAAATGTGCATTGCATAGCAAATAAGCACTTCCGAACATTAACTGTTATATTAAATGTGACAAAACATTTTCACTTCTTTGATATATTCTACCACAACAGTCAAAAGGCATATATCCACAATACTTCCTTAATTAACAGCAACAAATAAAAACAATGTTTGGTAGAAATGTTATCAGTGAATACCAATATGACACTATCTGGTATTGTGAACAACATCATTCGTATATATTTCATCTGATTAACCTTGTTCAATACCGTAACACGCGATGTTCTGACGAATCGGGCAACTAATGCAACTGACATTAGATCGCTGGTGCAGACACAAGATCATCGGAGGTTCATATGATATCAGCGTATTGTCCCGATGTTGTCACTTAATTGATACATTCATTCCTTGTCTATTTTTGCATTGGTCGATTCGTCAACTATAATTATTAGATGGTTCACTATGTCACATGGCATTTCAATACGATGAAACTCATATTAACAAGATTCGAATATATTCAGTGATTAATTAACAAGACACTTAGTATTCGTCTAGATTACGTTCACTGATAAAGCAGTTCGCTTATTTCATGATGGTTACATAGGCGCCAAACTGCATGCACACACTAACTAACACGCACGCAAGCAAGCACGCACGCACGCACGCACGCACGCACGCACGCACGCACGCACGCACGCACGCATGCACGTACAACCACATGAGGAGCACTTAACACTCCTCAGTTACATTATAATATATATTATAGCTTTTTGACGAACCATCAAATGCCGAAGTCTTTCGACCAGATGATGATGATGATATATATACTGTCTATGAATATGAATAAAACCAAGGTCATCACCACCAATATCAAATATGAGTGCAGAATAATAAAGACTGCTAGTGATGAAGTACTTGCGGAAGTATAATTTTTTATGACTTCCCGGATCCAGATTCTTGGATACGCAGAACAAGCAAAGTAGTTCACCATCGGATTGCCTTAGCATGACGTGTATTTACCAAGCTGGCCACGATATGGAAGTCCTAATTTTTGTAAAAATAAGAACCAGTGTGAATATTGATATTGTGGACACGCACTCATGGCAAGAAAAACAGGGAAACAAAAAAATATATATATCAAACTGATATGCGAAAATCATGATATTGAACTTGGTGATATTTAATCCTCAATGAACAACAACCTTTTATGGAAAAGGATCGTCAATGTTCCGGTTCTGGTAGACTAATGAGGAATGGCGATGATGATATATTTTTGTTGAGTGGAACTATAAAAAAAATTACAACAAAGTGTGCGTCAACAGGGCGTGACCACCGAAGTTTACTGTAAATTCATGAGACATGCGATTCACCAGACACAAGTCGTTTATCTGCCACTGAGATACTCTCTAACACGATAGTATTTAACACGATAGTATTGCTCACTACGGCTGTGGGTGGAAGTACGTGTAAGTGGCGCACGCCGCCAGGTTAACACATGCTTCATACGGCTCTCGCACGAAGACGGAGCCGCTGGTGCAGTTGGCAACGCCGGGCTGTGTCCGTTCCAACCCCCCAGACACAAGCAGACACCGGTGAGACAGAGCACAGTTGTCTGGGTCCGGGATGTAGTCCCCGTGACTAAATCCATCACATGTGACCGGATCTGAAAATAAGATCACCATCAGCGAGTTGACGAACATGACCATTTAAATTTAACTCTTTATTCTGGTTCGCATAGATGAACAGCAGGAATACTCTAGCTAACATAAACGTTGTCTTACAAACCTTTCTCGCAGTTGGGTCCGGCTGCCTGGTTGGCGCAGCCGCAGTGGTGACCACAAAGACACCTGTATCCGTTCACGTGATCCACACACGTCGAGGCGTGTAGACAGGGGCTGCTCGCACATTCGTCAATTTCTGAAACCAACATTGGAAGTGGGTTGAGATATCAACATCAAATATCATGTGAGTTCTATAATTAGTAGAAAGTATGTAGTCGATTGATTGATTTATTGGCAATTCTGAAGTGCACGGTTCGTAAATATGTTTCTAAAGTGTCGATATTCATTGTTATGAACTTTATTGCAGCTTCATCGGTCCAAAAAATGTCGAATACAACTTTTTGTGCCGTTATACAATACTCTCGTTTGATGTGTTCCTCGGTTTATATAATAGGTCTAGCTACGGGGACTGTCATACTTACGGTATTGGTTTTATTTCGTTATTAACCTGCTCAAACACACTGATGCTGAATTTCACGTGCTGATACTGAATTGCAAGAACAATATTATAGTAGTTCAGTACTGTATACATACTGATAGCGTTGTCATATTAGGTCTGATGGTCTTGGGGTACGTGAGTCCTATTCTTATTCCACATACGCCTGGGTTAAGTAAACGTTTTAGTTAGCATCCCTTTAAATCATGGCACTCGACTCAAAACTAAGGGGCCACCAGGCAGGCTTTCGTCTGGAAAGATCATGCACCGACCAGATAGCAACACTTCGCATTATAATCGAACAGTCAGTAGAATGGAACTCTCCTGTTTTCCTTACATTTTATTAACTTATGAGACACCATGGAATGCCAGAGAAGTTCAGCTCGATAATCAAAACACCATACAAGGGAATGACCTGCAGAGTTCTATGGTTTACAATGGTTTACATATTACTATGGGAACAACTAGATGATCCTGACTTTGCCGATGATCTGGCGCTTCTTTCGCACAAAAAAGAATCAAATGCAAGAAAAAACATCACTAATAGAAACAACTGCAGCCACGTTAGGACTAAATATGTACAAAGGCAAAACCAAGGTCATGAAAACCAACAGCAAAAATAACAGCCCGACTACATTTCAAGGAGAAGTCCTAGATGAACTGCAGTATTTCACTTATCTAGGATGCATCATGGACACAAACGGAGGAACAGATAGTGATGTAAGGGCTGGGATTACTAAGATAAGGAACTCCAGAGAAATTTCAATACCAACCAAGCTACCAATTTTTAACACAAATGTTAAGGTTGTGCTTATGTATGAATCAGAGACGTGGCTACCACAAAATCCATGCTACAGAAGATCCAAACTTTTGTAAATAAATGTCTAAGAAGAATTCCAAGGATATGGTAGCCAGAAACAATTAACAATGAAGCGCTGTGGGAAAGAACAAACCAGGAACCAATCACACATCAAATTAGAAGAAAGAAGTTGAGCTGGATAGGCCGTACTCTCAGGAAGCCAACACCACACATTACGAGATAGGTGCTCACATGGAACCCACAGGGCAATAGAAAAAGATGAAGGCCAAAAAATACCTGGCGCAGAGAAGTAGAAGCAGGGATGCCAAAAGCAGAATACAAATGGAGAGAGCTGGAAACCCAAGACCAAGCCCAAGCCCAAGCCCGAGCCCAACACCGTACCCGGTGGAAAGGAGTCTTTCCACCAGGCACGGGCCTATGATCCGCCGGGGAGTGAAAAGGCTTAAGTCAGTAAGTCTTTAAATCATAACATCAATTAAATCGAATGCAGAAAACACGTATACATGTTATTATAAAATCGCGTATGGCTTGGGATTCTTAGTTTCCAGTAATAAAACTATTTGCAATTGTTATCAGTTACGTACCTATATTGTATTGTGCCAATCTAAGTGATACTTACACAACTTCGGTAATAATTAACGCGTATAGCGAACGTTTCAGAAAAGACATATATGGACATGCAGGTGTGACTGACCTGTCTCGCAGTGCAGGCCGCTGTAGCCGGCCGGACAGTCGCAGTGGAAGCCGCTGGAACCGTCCGAGCAGTTGGCTCCGTGCTGACACGTCGTCTTCGCACAGCGCACGATCTCTGTCACACATATCACACAGGGCAATGACAACTACAGAATACTTACATATCCAACTGATCTCTGTCACACACATGCATACAATAACACATCCAGCCGGTGTGAACACATCCAACTGACGTGAACACGTTCAACTGGTATCAGCACATCCAAATGGTGTCAAGACATCATGATGATGTCAACACATCCAACTGGTGTTGACTCAAGTTTGAGCAATGCAATCAGATACTTGCCGGGGATACCAAACTGTTGACATCAACAAGAGAACGGAAGTATTGGATGGTGAATGTGAGAACAACTATTAACCTAGCTTCAATTATTTAGGATTGTATAAAACCAGAATGTCTGACGAACAAACAGTGCAAACATATTAATGAAATTTAAGAAATAATTAATACCCACTAGTGATAACACAACCACATTCTAACTGGTGCATGTAACACAAGCATGTTACATACGACACAGGTGTGGTGCTCACCTGTCTCGCAAGTGCTGCCCGTGTGTGTCGATGGACAGAGACAGCGAACGCCGGGAGAAGTGTCCTCACACGTGCCGCCATTTAGACACGTCACACTGCTGCAGGTCCGAGTGTCTGTAGCCACGGAACGTACAGAACTGAATGTATAAACTGGCGTTTGTACAACGTCACAAAGTTGATATATTTGCAACAAAACGGGTATGTTTTAAACAGCCGTTTCTACGAGGATGACGGACACAGAACTATTCACAAGTTGCTGTGTTCACGACGATAAGATGTCCGGCGTACACTAGTAATAATAATAATTAACTTCTATGGCGCCTGTATCCTCAGGGACCTGAGCTCATAGACGCAACAAAACAGAATCATTAAGCATAATCGTGAACAGGGACGCACAAAAGTCATTATCAGAACGAGGGACAACAGGAGATTTATGGTGGAAATAATCGTTTTACAAATATTTATGTTAATTTTATTTATTGATCGAAATGTGATAATTTTGTTCTAGGTCGGCGTACATTATTTTCCATTGTACAGACATGTTGTGTAACGTACCTGCTGTTGTCTTCACGACGACGGGGGTCGTTTCTGCAACACATAACGAACGCACGGATAGATTATTCAGTACAAACAGTTCAAATTCAGTAAAGTTTGGTTCGCTATGGTTGTCCGGATATGTTTTATTTAATGTTAGTAAATAAAAATTGCCTTCTCTTTAAACATACGTTTGCTCAATACATTAAACATCCCTTCATATTTCCAGACAACTAGGAACGACGCACAACTTCCACCTTTGGGAGCAGTTATTGGTGACGTGTTTATATAATCAGATATGACGGTATTAAACTGCGGTGGCTGCTACTACGGACGTTCCTACCAGACGACCCGGGTTATTATGACAGGGAACTTGACACTAGACAATCAACAAGGCAACAGTTGTGTTGAATCACTTCACATTTTTCAGTGATTCAGTTTCAGGTTATGTAGGCATGCTGAGCAGGCAAAAGCAATACATCGAAAAATACATTATTTTAGACATAATAATAATTGTTAGTCGTTAGGTTTTAATGAAATATAGTAGCATAAGTAATGATTCCATTATTATAGAATAATTATAATACATTGCCATGAGCGGGACTATGTGCATATAGTGTGCTGGAACGAGAGAATGTACTTACCTGTAGTGACGGGTTGCGCACACGCTGTGTCAGCCAAGTATGCGCAACTGCCTTGGTCGGGATTGAATACAAGATCTCCAGGACACTGATACACTGCAGCAATGGCCGAGTTAGCGCACCATACGTACTTGTGACAGTTGTGTGGGTGAGGTATCGACTGCGTCTTACTGACGCAAATATCGTCGGCTGAAATAAGACGAATGCATGTCGATGTTGTTATATTCTGAAATGATACTTACTAACACAAAAGTAGGCGTAATTGAAGTGATCGTTTGGAGCCAGCGATGTAGTTTCATGAGTTCAGATGCGAGGTATTCACGAGCATTGACATGTCCATGTCTCGCACTTGAACATATTTCTGCACCGCTGCCTTGTGCTGGGTCGAATATAGTCTCTTTCGATTGATATGGAAGTGCACAGACCACACGATAATTAGCACTCTGTACGTACTCGCGATAGACAGCTGTAGGGGTGCGACGTTTACAATGCTAGATAAACACACACGGCATCGGCTGAAATAAAACGAATTACAACAAATGTGTGTCTGCGACACTAGAACGTGCCTTTGTTACAAATACACGTGACAGTTTGTAGAGGTACTTCTGCAGACGTTGCTGCTGCTGCCCCGCTTGCAGTGCGTGAACTAGACACTGATGGCGTCTTCCACAGGAGACTTACCTTGACCACATGTGGGCGTGTTTCCGCCTTGTGAACAGCCACACACAGGACAAATACACTTGTATCCGTCATTGTCTTCAGTACACGTGCCACCATTCTGACACGGCTGACTGGCACACGCGTCCACACCTACAACACTCGAAGTACGTCCGTGACGTAAGCACACCAACACTACTAAGACACGAGAAGACACCGCAAAGGACAACTGAAGTACGACAACGACAACTCTCTGTCTGTCTGTATGACAGCAGCGCCGGATTTAGGACAGGGCAGACTGGACAGTTGCCTCCACAAATTAATTATTTCTAAGGGCCTTATGGCTCCCCTTAGTTTTGGAATCATAAATGTACATAAATAACCTGTTGTGTCACTACGTGGTTGCGTGGAATTTACAAACTAATGGGTAACTAGACTATCTGTTGTTGTTCTTCGTTGCCGAATATTTTGTGTTATGCATATTCTAGTGATATTATAAAAACAATTCTTATTTCTATTTTCTAAGTGACAAAAACAAAGATTCTTTTCATTTTGGTCATTCGGCTGGTTCCCGCCAACTCTACATGTACAAAAAGTAATAAAAAGTGCTCCCATCTGTCAGAAACTAATAGATATAAGCCGGAAGATATTTCAACCGTTGCTTTGAGCTTTGAGCTGCTACACTATAAAAGCAGCAGGGAGCACTTGCGTGTTCTGTTTGAGTTAATGCTATTTGCCATTTTGTACACGTGACTTTTCGAAAAATATCTTCCTAATTTAAAAAGAAAATAGACATCCGAGTATTGACAGATGCTGTATTGTTCAAATCATATGACTGCATTTTTACTACACACATAGTCAAACTCACTGATTGATACAGTACTATGTGTCTATGTCGCACTTTTTGGCAATCAAATAAATTACTATGTATTCAGGCGCGTAGATAGCAATGACACGATATAGGAAATCAATCCTGGCCTATGTCAGGACTCCGCAAGAACTATCTCCGTTCAACGGTGACTACTGGGCGCTAGTCGGGATTGGCCTTTACGCGTATCCACAAGGACAAGACGTTGGATGCAGAACATATCATCCACCAGTTCAGTCGTTTAGCGCTACCATTCCGCCCTAATGAAGAAGAAGGTAGTAACTGAACCATTTCTGTAGGTATGATACACTCGTAAATACTTATTACCGAAGCATCATCATTGCCTACATATGCCTTCTTGGCTTATGATTAAATGGCTGTTATTATTGGAAAGGATTTGCGTTTGTCTATTAATATAATTATCATGGTTGATTCTTACTAAATATGGTCATTATAGTACAAGTTTTCCAATTATTTTGAATGACATTGTAGTACATATATGCAATCTATCTGAAAAATCCTACCACAATAAAACTAGTCTTTATTATACATAATTGTATATTATACTGAAGGTCTACTTCCACCTTTTACCAGGGATGGTCGAACAGGCAGGTCATGTTTTCTCCATAGCGGGAGGGGCCTTCTTTACTTAAGTTTTATTTTGACTTCAAGATACACCAGATTGCAAATGATTATAGTTTGCATAAAAAAATGGACACCCAAACTCCCTCTTAGATGTGTGCTTCCACTTGAATTTATACCTAGCTATGCCCCTGGTATTGTGAATGTGCTAATCTAACGTATTGTGGTGAAGTGGTAAATTTAATCGTTGTATTGGACTTGACTGTTTCAAGTTGTACTATCTTAGTTGTAATAATGTTAAATAGCTGTCCATGACCGAACTATGGGTTCGACTGGAGGGTGCACGAGAAAGAGGCCGCTTGGGTCGGCGTGCGCGAGGTGGTTCTGCAAAGACATCACTGACGCATTCATGCAGGCGATTTAGCAGGCCAGGGTGGACGCGCAGCGGAGAAAAGGTGCAGTAATGGGCTGCAGTAGAGTCGTGTCTAACGACGGAGGCAACGATCAGAATTCCGTCTAAAACGGCAAACACACCCGTCCGCTTCCGTCATCCGCACCCGTCACCCGTCATCCGTTGTCGCCGTCCGTTGCTTTAACACAGACGAGCCGCAACGTCGTCTGCTTCCGCACAAATCGCTCCCACACCGATGTGTGCGGAGGCGGACGACGTTGTGGCTCGTCTGTGTTAAAACAACGTAAAACAACGGACGACGGTTGACGGATAGAATCGGATTTTAATAGAATCGGACCAAAGTAACATCACCTGTTGTTGAAGTTTCTGTTATGTATCCGGTGGTGGTAGTTGAGGATGTGGCCGTTCTAGAAGTGGTAATTCCTGCGGTGGTAGTACCAGAAGTTGTAATTCCTGCGGTGGTAGTACCGGAAGTTGTAATTCCTGCGGTGGTAGTACCGGAAGTTGTAATTCCGGCGGTGGTAGTACCGGAAGTGGTAGCTCCGTTAGTGGTGATAACGGAATTGGTAGTTCCGGTGGTGGTAGTACCTGCAAGGGTACTTCCCGTTTTGGTAGTTCCAGTAGTTCCGGCAGTAGTAATTGTAGGAATATATCCGGGAGTGGCAGTGGTAGTCGATTTACGGGTCACAAGTGGTGGCGTCACCGGTGTTGTGACGGCTTTGTCGACGCGAAGATTGTCGAATGTGAGTGTTGCATTCTGGGTGTCCAAATAGATTCTCAGTGTGGAGTTTGGACGTCCTAATTCCAATGCGGACTGCCACCGCTCTTCGAGGGTCTTAGAATCTTTATCGCCGGACGACCGGACCACGACCAACAGGTAGTGAACTATCACGCTGCCGGGACTGCATCACAATGGTTAGTGTTGTTATATCATTTCCGGACAGCAGCTATGATTCAACAAGGGAGTTCGTAAGCTGTATACAATGTATTGCAAGTGTATGTTTTGTCACAGATAAAACTGCATGACGGTAATATAATCTAAGCAATTGTTAACATAATATATATTCACGGTATGCTGCCGTTTTATTGCGGTACTTTTTTTGTTCACGTTAGTGAATTTCCAGTCGCTTCTGAGGTTTTATGAATTGAATGAATTTGAAGCAGCATGTAAATGTTCCGGCTCATTAAATGTGTTAGGATGGTGATATGTACCTTCTAATATAATATAAGGCTTATTCAGTTGTAATGATGCAAGTAATTTCAACTTTCTTCGCACGCAGGCATGTACACTCGCACACATTTAAATTGAGTCAAAGTAATTTACTGAAGTAGGAAACACAATTAGGATTCAATGTATCCACTTCTACGTATACCGTGTATACACCACATCTACTTGCAACACATTTAATGATACAGAAAGAAATTATAATTTACTGTATATTTTATATAATTTAAGGATGTCATAGGCATATTGTAAACAATATATCATACACAAGAAAATATACTTTGAGTTCATTGGAATACATAGAATAGGCAAACATGAATAAGATTCATGTGCCAGTTGAACATAATATACTTATTATGGATACCTGTTTCTTTTCAATGAATATTATAATCAATCATACCTGAAGCCATTCACACGACAAGTATCGTACCACTGAGCTAGGTTACCTCCACGCAGCACGTCGGCGATCTACAAGTGACAGGCGTTATGAACAAACTGACATGCCTCGTGAGCTAGTTGGACGAATGTATGGTTTCCTTACCAAGCAAGATTTTTCTCGTCGTTGTTTTTTCACAAGGAGGAGAAGAAGACAACCCCAAATTGTGGAGGACAGAGGAGCGAGGGAGGTAGGACGAGACGTCGGGGGGGGGGGCAGAGGAGAGACGCTAAGACGTATGTCATGTGCCCAAACACGCAAGGACATGTTTTGTCAGGATTTCACTTGTCTTGTTATGACATGTTTGGTAAAAATGTATTCACTTACAGTGCTACACGATATATAAAGGTTACGTACATGTTTGCAGAATGGTAATTCCAGTTTCTTGTATTCGGTAGATGTTTTATCATTGTAATCGTCGATGAACGTTAGTCCTTTCAACGTGGCGTTTCCAATAAGACGTTCTGTAATAAAGTCAAAAGTCACTAATAATATTTGTCATGATACTAATTGTGTTTTTATCGAGAAAAGATAAGTCCTATTGTATGATATTCTTCCGTTCTGTGGCGTTGCTCATAAACAATAAAAAAAGAAGCGAAATTGTGTTCGCTACGTTTACCTATTATGTTTACGGCATATATTGTACACGACGTGGCGGTTTCAGTACCAGTGCGCGGTAGAGAAAGCAAACTTACCAAAGACTTGGACTGGTGTCGTCGTTGTCGTTGTTGTGGTGGACTTTGAAACTGGAACAATACACGTACCTATTGTGTAAGAAATACATTTAGCTTCACACTAAAAGACACCTAAATTACGTTGATGTGTGTACGGTTGACTTATGCATTTCCTAAGCGAAACGCCGTCGTGTCCTCTGAGGAACTTTTAAAGGCCCCTCCTCAATTCGATGTTTTACTAGTCTAATTTCAAATTAATTTTGCGGAATATCAAACCTACCTAGCATCCACTGTACATGCTAGCTCATTTGTACAACTTTTGTATGTCGTTTTTGTGAAATCATCAGACAAATTATTAAATTACTTAATGTCTAGTCAAACATCAATTGAAGTGAAACTGGAAAAGCTGGAAACTCGAATTTCACATTTAATGAAATTTCGTAAATTTATCATCACGTGATCGACGAGAGGATGAAAATCCCGTCCATGATCGGCATTGACCAGCAACGTGTTTACCATTTTGGATATCCAGTATTTGGCACCCTGCCAGATCTAACAACTAAAATCTATTCGTTTGATGATTTGAACAACCATATGCATGTTTTATTACATCGATAGCGGATGTTACTTGAACTATTCACACATTACATATTTGGGCATCAACGAATAGGATTCGCGATAGGTTTTCATTTCTTCAACATTGCGGTCTTCGTTGCAGCAAACACTGCAGTCTAATTTGCAGTTTACATTGCAGTCGACATTGCATCCAACAAAATTTAATAATAATAGATGTTTTATCTTTGCAATCGTCGGTGAACGTTAACCCTTTCAATGCGGCGTTTCCAGCAAGGCGTTCTGTAATAAAGTCAAATTTCACTAGTGAAAATGCAATAAAAAGCATTAAAGTAACATATTTGTCATGATACTAATTAGATGTTGTTATCGAGAACAGATATCCACCTGTTTTGTGGCGTTGCTGATACAAAACACGTACATGTCGTGCACAAACACATTTAATAATACTTGGCAAGATTGCCATCCTGGGCAAAAGGCCCAGATGGCAAGTTGACAAGGAAGCCATTCGCTTGTCGAGAATCCAATACTGTTTCATCTGAGTTATTTGCTAATTTTGTTTTTGACCATATTCATGTTATAAGAATTCTGTAGATACTAGGCTCTTTCATTTAGTGTCTTCTGTGAGAACGAGTACTTTCTGAAATCCAATCTACACTGATCCTCACTAATGTTACTTCGTGTTCTCTGGTTCTACTATCTTTCTTAAGAAAAAAAAATAGTTCTATCAATATTTTCATACCACTTCAATATCTTCAATTTGATTTCCTCTTATCCTCTGGGGTTATTAAACCACATTCTTTTAGGCGTCTTCATAACCGAGGTCTCTCAGTTCTGGAATAATTTTAGTTGCTCTCCTCTGTATTCTTTCTAGCGCATCTATATACTTGTTACGATATGGTGATTATGGTCTCCAAGCCTGTATACAATATTCCAAATGAAGACTAATTATTGCTTCATACATAAGTGTAATTAGCTAGTTTTCCTTTTCCGTTTTCAACCCAAGAATGTGATTAACATTTGAGGCTGCAATACCACATTGCTCTGGCACTTTCATATCAGCACTTATAGTTACACCTAAGTTCTTTTCTTTTATTGAAGCCCTTTTAAGTCATGTTATTTAGCACCACACAAACTCTGAGTTCCGCTGACGTTTGTATGGTGGCATTATGTATATTGTACATAACACGTCGTCACACATACTGTGGAGAAACGTAGAGTTTGTAATGACACCAACGTTGATCATTCACATCGAGTACTCACAGTGAATTACCATGATGGGCTGTATATCGTATGTCGTTTAAATGGTTGAGTCTATATTAACACAAACGAATATCGCACCACGGACAAACAGTAAACATGTACGCATAATCACCCGTGTAGGTGAAGTGTGGATGTTTTACCTGCAACGTAATAACTGAGGGCTGCAATGATAAATACCGCGATGACGACAATGACGGACAGAGTGATGATCACTTTGATATGTCGCGTCTTCTTGTGCTACAAAAAAGTTAAATACATTGAAAACAATTAGAAGAAAATAATTTTGTGTCAACTAGCATGAATGTCATACTCCGTTGTTATGTTTTTTTTTCTTTTCCGACTAGTTTACTCTGCCTATCTTATTGTTCGACGGCATCTATCAATTGAAATTTTATATCACTATTAAGTGGTTTCATTGCAAGTTGAGTAGGGTGCACTGCGAACTACTGAGTTGGTCAGCTGTGGTAGGAGCGATAATTGGTCAGTTACAATAGGAGCGAGAGTTGGTCAGATACAATAGGAGCGAGAGTTGGTCAGATACAATAGGAGCGAGAGTTGGTCAGATACAATAGGAGCGAGAGTTGGTCAGATACAATAGGAGCGAGAGTTGGCCAGATACAATAGGAGCGAGAGTTAGCCAGATACAATAGGAGAGAGAATTGGCCAGATACAATAGGAGCGAGAGTTGGCCAGATACAACAGGAGCGAGAGTTTAACAAGATTTAACAAGATTTAACAAGTTTGCCATCCCAAACAACAAGTTCCAGATGGCAAGTGGACAAGGAAGCCATTGGCTTATCGAGAGTCCAACAATTTTCTCATCTATGTGTAGCCCGTCCTTATCAGATATATGTCAATTATATTTTTAAACATATTCACACTACTAGCATTAACATAATCATTTGGCAGTTTATTCCATTTATTTATCACCCTCTGTGTTGGTCTGTGTTGATGAATCTGAGTTGGTCAGCAACGCTACGAGCGAAGTTCGTCAGTTACAATAGGAGCGAGAGTTCGTCAGCCACGCTAGGGGCGGCAGTTGGTCAGTTGCAATAGGAGCGAGAGTTGGTCAGTTACACAAGGGGCGAGAGTTGGTCAGCTACAATAGGAGACCCCATGAATTGTATTGTACAGCTCGACTGCTTTTCTACGCAAGTCATAAACTTCGGTGGCGCAAGCTGAGTCTAGTGCGATCTCTTCGATAATTGGTTCACCGCTGCGACGAGACAGCGAAGTGTTGTGGGTGGTGGTGAACACATCAATTACTACTGTTCACTAGGACGCCCGTAGAAATAAAGTAAACACCACTGACAATAATGAAAACAAAGCAAGGTTAGTGTATAACCGAACGTAATAATTACTACTACCACGGTTTCAAGTATATACTTAATATTACGGCTGACGTAGGTCTATGGCTTAAGCTATTATATTGTGTGTACGCACTCGAATTGAATAACGTCACACGTGGAATTCCAGTATACATATTGTTCCACAATGAATGCTCATTTTCTTATTGTCTATTTGCGACTGTACAGTATTTTATTGATCACTGCTTCGAAACAATCGCTCGTGTGTGGGTTTTATTCCTGTGACAAAGAACTTGACACTGACGGCTACAGAGACCTCGTTGCATTACAAAGAACGCGCTAACATAGGCCTATATTGCAAGACGCACCTATAATCAAAACACCCAGCCGAATAAATAAGCGGTGTTTGCTTAGTGCGATTAGTTTAGACACATGGGTGTACACAACTAATCATAATACACCAGATATACCACAGTGGTTGAACGACATTTGTAATAAAATGGATATCGACACTTGTTATTTTCCATTCTGCAAATCAATTACCATGACAAGAACATGTAAGTTAATGTCGGATTTAAATATATATGCAATGTACAGGGGTCATGCGGTTGATCGCTCGTTATTGCACATGGATCGTAGGTTGTAGGCCTACTAACAATATGAACGATACTTACCTGAGGCGCGCGGTGGATTTCCTCATACTCATTTTGGGAACGTTGTAGACCGTCGAGGACCTGGTATCTGTCCTCGACTGAGATCGAGCGAGGGCTGGAGAATGTGGATATGTCGTCAAGTTCCCGGCCACTCGGCTCAACGGGGGCACTGTTCCACGAAAAGGACATTGCGCAGGACACAGCTGTACTCGACGTCTGGCGGACTTTCGTCAAAATAACTGATTGTCTAGGCAAGCCGTGCAGAACTTGTATCAGGTATGCAGGTACAATGCTTCCTGAGCCGCCAAATAATTAGCCACGTACCACATAATTAGCCACGTAGCAGCAAAGCAATAGAAGAAGTATGTGCAGTAAACAAAGGAAAACCCATGAATGAACTATTGTGTTATATGTCTTTTCTTTCTGCGTCAACAATTCGTCGTTTCTCCGTTGCCACGAATTATATTCAGACTGGCACTGTTTTGTTGTTAGGTGATTTTGTTGTAACCACATAACAAGAGTTAGTGTAAATATATATGATAACAATTATAGACTTCACCTTTCATTGGTCGCAAGGTGGCTGCAGCTGTAATGAACTTTCAAATTGGTCGTTCTTACATTTCTAGTCATTTTTCAGGACTATGGTTTCATATGTAAATTCAAACCATGCAATATTATCTAAATAGTTTGGTGTTATTGTAGGCACTTATCTAGAATCCGGGCCAACCTCAATGTCACCGCTATAGCATATAATATGTTTAGTAATCATGCACACGGCATGCACACTGCATGCACACTGCATGCAAAGTGTCGCCATCTTGCGAATAGAAGGACCATCTGATGCTCAATGCATGTTAAATATGCGAATTCGAGCTTCGAAAAAAGGATGGAAATACGTGTAGCTGGCGCACCCGGCCAGGTCAACGGCCACACATGCAGTCGCCGGGCTGTGTCCGTTCCATTGACCCGCCTAGAATCAGACACCGGTGAGACAAGACACAGTTGTCTGGGTCCGGGATGTATAGCTCAAGTCGTCAAATCCATCACATGTGAACGGATCTGTAGAGAAGATCACAAGCACCGAGTTAACTAACATGGCTATTTTACTTAGAAACATAATACTGTATTCAGATAAATGTTCTAAATGGTTTCAAGAAAACCAATCAAGTTGGAAACACGATTAGTTGCATTCAATTATGTCATCACAACCAAAACAATTTAAAGATTCCTCCTCAATTCGATTTTTCCGCTAGTCTCATTTCACATTATGTTTTGCTTAATATCAAACCTACCTAGTATCCGCTGCAACGTGCCAGCTTGTTTGTGCAACTTTTGTATGTAGATTTTTTTGTGAAATCATCAGACAAACTATTAAATTACTTAATGTTTGTTCAAAAAGTAATTGAAGTGAAATTGGAAAAGCTGAAAACTAGAGTTTCACCTTTGGTGAAAATTCGTAACTTTGCCATCTCGTGATCGGCGAGAGGATGGAAATCCCGTCCATGATCGGCATTGACCCGCAACGTGTTTACCATTTTGGACATCCAGTATTTTGAGCCTTACCAGATCTAACGACTAAAGTAAATTCTTTCGGTGATATGAATAAACATGCGCATTTTTTTTTCGAATCGACTGCAGATGTTACATCAGCTATTCACACGCTACATATGTGGACGTCAGCGAACCGGATTAGCGATAGGCTAAATCAGTTGAGCACGGTATAGTGTGCATTTAACGTATGGACGTCACCCGTCTCGGTTCATCGTCTAGAGCTCTTGTCAGATTAAGATGACATGCCTCATTCTTTTTGTGTTGTAGCTTCATACCTCATTGAGTTGTCGATTAGATTTTCGTTTTATGATCCCTGTTTACTGATGTCTTGTGAACTTGTTTTATCATATATATATATATATATATATATATATATATATATATATATATATATATATATATATATATATATAGTATAATGACTGCTATCCACTGTATGTCCGCCGACAAACTTCGCTTCGAACTGTAGTCAACATTAACCTTACACGTGGTTTACCCTTCCCATGCATAAGTAACAAGGACGCATGCATATATATATATATATATATATATACATATATATATATTATATATATATATATATATATATATATATATATATATATATATATATATATATATATATATATATATATATATATCTGCATGCGTCCTTGTTATTTATGCATGGATGGAGTAACAAGGACGCATGCATATATATATATATATATATATATATATATATATATATATATATATATATATACATATATATATATATATATATATATATATATATATATATATATATATATATATATATATATATATATATATATATATATATATATATATATATATATATATATATATATATATATATATATATATGCATGGGATGGTGGAACCACGTATAAGGTTAATGTTGACTAAAGTTCGAAGCGAGGTTTGTCTGCGAACTATTACATACAGTGGATAGAAGTCATTATTCTTCGACAATAATAGTTTTTCTTTTTGCTGCTTTAGCGTTTCGTCTATGTTTAGTACTTAGGTGACAACAATCATTGATGACATGTAACCACAGTTGACGCTATTTTAAGGCAGTTTATTGCAATGAAAACCATTGCATCAACGTAGATGCAGCAGTGGACATGAAAAACACAAAGTCTGTACTGGAACGAGAGTATGTACTGGATCAAACCTGTAAAGACGGGCTGAGCACACGATGTTTCTGCCAAGTATGCACAACTGCCTTGGTCGGGATTGAACACAAGATCTCCAGCACACTGAGACACTGCAGCAATGGCAGAGTTAACGCAGTGTACGTATTTGTGACAGTTGTGGGGGTGAGATGTAGTCTGTGTCTTATTGACGCAAATATCGTCGGCTGAAATAAAACAAATGTAATAGGACATAGCATTGTACAGTAAACGTAGTCAAATATGCAATTCTGCCCCTTTTACATGCGTCACTGGGGGATGCATCGGTCGTTGGGAGTATAGCCGTCCAAGAAAGTAATTGTTTACGAAAAATGAAGCAAACAAGTTTTTGAGACACACTTTGATATATAATGCAACATTGACTACTAGATGGCAGAACTATTGCAACACATCGGCCATATTTCACTTTATCTGAAGAAAATGCACGCACCTAGTCATAATGATTACCACGGGAAAGTTATTGAAGTTTCTGCATTTAATGCGTTGCGTCTTACCATATTTAACAAGATTTAACAAGATTTGCCATCCAAGCCGAAGGCCCAGATGGCAAGTAGACAAGGAAGCCATTGGCTTATCGAGAGTCCAACAATGTTCATCTACGTGTAACCCGCCCTCCTGAGATATGTGTCAACCTTGTTTTTAAACATATTCACGCTGCTAGCAGTTATACAATCCGTAGACAATTTGTTCCATTCATTTATTTTCCTCTGTTAGAACGAGTACTTCCTGATATCCACTGATCCTTTACTAATTTTACCTGATGTCCTCTAGTTCTGCTATCCTTCTTGAGTGAGAAAAAAACATATTTCTATCAACATTTTCATACCCATTCAATATCTTAAAAACTTCAATCTGATCTCCTCTTAACCTCCTTGTCTCTAGAGTTGTTAAAACGCATTCTTTCAGGCGTTCTTCATAACTAATGCCTCTCAGTTCTTGAATAATTTTAGTTGGCCTCCTCTGTATGCGTTCAAGTATATCTATATCCTTCTTACGATATGGTCTCCATGCTTGTATACAGTATTCAAAATGAGGTCTAACTATTGCTTTATACACAGGCATAATTAGCTTTTTTCCTTGTATGTTATGTTTCTTCTAATTAACCTAAGAATTTGATTACCCTTTGAAGCTGTAATACCACACTGCTATGAAACTTTCATATCAGCGTTTATTTAACTCCTAAGTCCTTTTCTTCTTACAGTAATACCTAGAACAGTATCTCCCATTTTATAGTTCACATCCAAGTTCCCATGTCCTTTATGTAGGCATTTACATTGCCCAAAATTGAACAACATCTGCCATATAGTGAGGCTTTTCGAACAAGACGATATACATTATATCGGTCGATTTATTACATTACCGGTCGATCGTTACAACCAGTAATGTAATAATCGATCGGTAATGTAATAATCGACCGGTCATGTAATACATTGACTGGTAATGTAATAATCGATCGGTAATGTAATAAATCGACCGGTAATATAACAATCGACCGGTAATGTAATTACTCGACCGGTAATGTAATAAATTTACTGGTAATGTAATAATCGACCGGTAATGTAATAACTCGACCGGTAATGTAATAATCGACCGGTAATGTAATAAATTTACTGGTAATGTAATAATCGATCGGTAATGTAATAAATCGACTGGTAATATAATAATCGACCGGTAATGTAATAACTCGACCGGTAATGTAATAAAAATTATGAAGATGGTTATGATGACGATGATGATGAAAATGATAAATGGTAATGATGATGATGAATGTTAAGAGAAAGATGAAGATAATTAAGGGTTTATCTTAGTGATGATGATTATGAGGATAATAATTATTACGATTATGAAGACAACTACGTCATCCTCATCGACTTGCTCCTCCACCTCCTCCTCATGTTCACCCTTATCGTGGCTAGCGATGCTGTTTTTCGCCTTGGCGTCGTTCCCCTAAATAAATGTACTTTTTCCCCCACTTCAAGGGTGATTTCGGGGGCAATCCACCACGCCAGACCCGGCAGTAACTCATTTTTGAACAAAACACATGTTACCAGGCAAATTAAAGAGCTAAAAGCGCCACTATGCGGACAAAGAGTGTTGTGGCAAGACATGTTTATATACCACACTGTTGACGGATGAAATAACGGTTTGCCCATATATAGCTTAATAACGTGCAAATGAAAATATAATTAATCTTAACAATGTGAAAAAAAATAGTGACAAATTAACAAGACACGTTGCTCCACCTAACGTGCACGCACCCACAATAAGATTTAACAAGATTTAACAAGATTTGCCATCCAAGCCAAAGGCCCAGATGGCAAGTGGACAAGGAAGCCATTGGCTTATCGAGAGTCCAACAATGTTCATCTACTTATAGCCCGCCCTCCTGAGATATGTGTCAACCTTGTTTTTAAACATATTCACGCTGCTAGCAGTTACACAATCTGTAGACAATTTGTTCCATTCATTTATTGTCCTCTGTGAGAACGAGTGCTTCCTGATGTCCAATCTACATTGATCCTTTACTAATTTTACCTCATGTCCTCTAGTTCTGCTATCCTTCTTGAGTGAGAAAAACATATTTCTATCAATATTTTCATACCCATTCAATATCTTAAAAACTTCAATCTGATCTCCTCTTAACCTCCTTGTTTCTAGAGTTGTTAAACCACATTCTTTCAGGCGTTCTTCATAACTAAGGTCTCTCAGTTCTGGAATAATTTTAGTTGCTCTCCTTTGTATGCGTTCAAGCGTATCTATATCCTTCTTACGATATGGTCTCCATGCTTGTATACAGTATTCTAAATGAGGTCTAACTATTGCTTTATAAAGAGGTATAATTAACTTTTTTCCCTTGTATGTTATGTTTCTTCTAATCAATCCAAGGATTTGATTACCCTTTGAAGCTGCAATACCACACTGCTCTGAAACTTTCACATCAGCGCTTATTGTAACTCCTAAGTCCTTTTCTTTTACAGTAGTACCCAGAACAGTATCTCCCATTTTATAGTTTACATTCAAGTTCCTATGTCCTGTATGTAGGCATTTACATTTCCCAAAATTGAACAACATCTGCCATTTCTCAGACCATTTCACTAATCTGTCTAGATCGTTTTGTAAATGTTGTTTATCACCATCAGTATTAACCTTTCTAAACAGTTTTGTGTCATCCGCAAATTTCAGTACGTTACTTGTTATACTGTCGTCCAAGTCATTGATATAAATTAAGAATAATATAGGTCCTAATACTGATCCTTGAGGTACCCCACTCAAAACCGATTTCCAATTTGAAACTTCTCCATCTACTACAACTCGTTGTCTTCTGTCAGTCAGCCATTGTTCTATCCAGTCAGTTATGCTATCCCCGATACCATGGGCTTTTAATTTAAGTAGTAATCTTTGATGTGGCACTTTGTCAAAAGCTTTCTGAAAATCTAAGTAGATAATATCTACTGGCGATCCCACGTCTATCCACTTAGTGATTTCTTCCCAAAAACATAACATATTTGTTAAGCATGACCTCGCTTTAAGGAATCCATGTTGAGATGAATTTAATAATTTATGCTTAACGAGGAAGTCCACCATATGGTCTTTAATTAACCTTTCTAATAATTTACAAATCACTGACGTTAAACTCACTGGTCTGTAATTCTCTGACTTATTTCTCGAACCCTTTTTAAATAATGGTATGATGTTTGCTTCTTTCCATTCAAACGGAACAACTCCCTCTTTTAATGACAAGTTGAATACTCTTGCAAGTGGTATACTGATTTGTTCTACTGTTTCCATTAGTAATTTTGGAGGAATCCCATCCACTCCCGGTGATTTGTTATCCTTCATTGCCTTTATTTTCTTAGCTACCAATTCTGGAGTTACAACTAACGGACCTAAATAGTCAGATTTAGCCCCCTGAAATTTAGCATCAGCAACTGGTAATGAACTAATATCTTCTTTGGTAAACACTGAACTGAAGTAACCATTTAGGTCTTCTGCCATTAAAAACCCCTGTGATATTATATTTCCAGCACTGTCTTCTAGAGGTCCAACCTTGTCTTGTACGTTTTGTTTACTCCTGACATATGCATAAAAACTCTTGCTGTCATTTTTTATGTTACATGCTAGTTTTTGCTCATAGCTTCTTTTAGATTGTCTGATTTCAGTTGTAGCTGCATTAAGTGCCTCTTTGTATTTTGCATAGTCTTCGTCCTTTCTGGTACGCCTATAAACCCTCCACATAGTTTGTTTTAGCATTATTTTCTAATAGCCTCTTTTGACAAGTGTTTCTTTCTACACCGTTTTCTTTGTTTTTGGAAGGGAACACATTTATCGATGATACTCTCAATTTCATATTTTAGAATATTCCAACATTCAATTGCGGTCTTATTCATCAGCATGTTATTCCAATCTAGCTTTGCTAAGTATTTTCTCATATCTTTGTAGTTACCTTTGTGGAAGTTTCTCTTGTACGTTTTCTTATTTTTACTTTCTGATTTCACATTGATGTCAAAATGTATTTGATTATGGTCACTATTACCCAATGGTTCAAATATTTTTACATTGTCCACTAATTCTGTTTGTGATGACAAAACTATATCTAATACATTTTCTCCCCTGGTTGGTTCTAGTACGTGCTGAGTAAGAAAGCTATCCTGGATTAAAAATAGAAATTGTTGGTCCTCAATCCCTGTGCTCTCTAGAGAATTCCATTGTATGTGTCCATGGTTAAAATCTCCCATTATGATACATTCCCCTTTACTAACTTCCTTTATAGCGTTTTTTATTTTTGTGTTGTCCTCTTCGTTTATGTTTGGACTTCGGTAAACTAATCCAATGGTTAATTTTGAATTTCCTGAAACAATTTTGCACCAAACAGCTTCATCGCAATCTGCTTCCCTTTCTAGTTTTATTTCATACCTGAATAGATTCTTTAACATATAAAATAACTCCCCCGCCCCTTCTTCCTATTCGATCTTTCCTAAACATTACATATCCTGTCAGTCCTAATTCAGCATCTGTTATATCTATGTTGGCCCATGATTCAGTTATACCAATTATGTGAGGGTCAATATCTTCTACCATAATGTTTAATTCGTTTTTCTTATTTACTATACTCCTTGCATTTAAACATACGCATCTATAACCTTTTTCAGAGATGTTTTTCGGATGACTTGATATTGGTTTATCTGTGCTAGTGGCCTCTTGTTCTGCTTGAGACACCTCTAGGTAACCCCCCGGCACTTCTAGTTTAAAGAATGTTTACTTCCAAAAATATTTGTCATTGTACCCAAGTCACTATCTACTGCTGCTGAAAGTTTGTCCGCGAATACTGCCGCCCCCTTTCCACTTAAATGAAGCCCATCCTTCATGTACATATCAGCCCTCCCAACAAAACTTCCCCATAAATCCACAAATCCAACTTCCTCTTCCCTACATAGCTTCTGGACTAACATGTTAATTGCCATGCCCCGACAATTTCGATATTTGTGACCCCTCCTGCCCATTACAGGTAAAATCCCTGACAGTATTACCTGCTCAACCCGCGTCTGTTTTAGTGTTCTGACCAACTGCCTATATTTCCTAACTATGGCAGTTGTACCCTCCCTCTCTACGTTATTTGTCCCTACGTGTACTAAAACAGATCCACCCTTACCCGAGCCTACTATGTTTTTTACCCTCTCAGTTATCGCCTCTATTTTGGCTCCAGGCAAGCAGACCACCACATCATCTCCCTTGTTTAAGACTCTGTCGGTCTTCCTAACTATCGAATCCCCCACAAACACCCTCGCTCTCTTCCTCACCCCCTCTATCACTGCTGCATAATAACTCTTCCGTTCGATCCCCTCCATCACATTCTGTCCTGACCCCTTCCCTCCTGTCTCCTTCGCTCCTGTCTCCCCCACTTCCCACTCCTTTGCTCTAGTCTCTCCCGCTCCCCTCTCCTTCACTCCGGTTGTTTTCCCTCCCGTCTCCCCCACTCCCTTCTCCTTCCCTCTTGTCTCCCCCACTCCCTTCTCCTTCCCTCCTGTCTCCCCTACTCCCCTCTCATTCACTCCGGTTGTTTTCCCTCCCGTCTCCCCCACTCCCTTCTCCTTCCCTCCTGTCTCCCCTACTCCCCTCTCCTTCACTCCGGTTGTCTTCCCTCCCGTTCCTTTCCTTCCCGTCTCCTTACGTCCTGTCTCCCTACGACCTGTCACCTTCCCTCCTCTCAGCTTCCTCCCAGGCTGCGGTGAGCTCTCCCTAGCATCTCTTGTGTCTTTCCCCACTTTATCATCTACTGTTCCCCCACCGGAACTACTGGCACAACCCCCCTGTTCCCTTCCCACCATTGCCACAACGAGCAGCCTCAGCTCTTCCAACTCCACCTCTAGTTCCTTCATCTTCGTACATCCCCTACACTCAAAACTAAAACTATCTGCCTGGACCTCAGCCCAGGACTTCTCGCACCCAGACTTGACGAAGTCCACATATTTACTGCAACTGCCACAAATTAAGTGCCTTGTGGCCTTTAACTGCCGTTTGCACGGCGCCATCATACAGTTTAGTTTTAATTAGTTTGCTATGTTAGCCTTGAATAAGGCTGTTTTTGTGATCAACAGAACACTTTAGTCTAATATACTTGCTAACTGTGTCTTCTATTAACCTCGCATGAGAAAAAAAAAACCTGCCACCTAGCGAATACGGAGAACACTGTGTAACAAAACAACGCAGTATGTACTAATTTACGCTAAAATCCTGCTGTTAATTCCTTTTTACCGAAAACGTTTACTACCACTATGTCAGATATTACCTTATGTATGTAATTTAAGTAAATAAATCACTTTATCTGATATATATATTAGCCAATGTAAACGATAGCTCGATGCACGGGTTGAATTCACGACCTAAGATCACGAACGCACGCACGCATGCCCGCACGCTCACGCTCAAATGCAAACAAAATTTCAACAGATACTACCTACTTGCACGGGTTGAATTCATGACATAAGATCACGAACGCACGCACGAATGCCCGCAAGCTCACGCTCAAATGCAAAAAAAATTTCAACAGATACTACCTACTTGCACAAAATCCAGGGCGTGAGTACACTTTTATGCACGCGTGCAAACACACACGAGCACTGACCGCACGGGAGATAACACTACTGGGTGATATTTCCAAAGTGCCGTTAGACAATAAACATACTCACCTGTTTTTGAAGTATATGTTGTTGTCGCTGATGTGTCTGTTGTGAAAGTTTCAGAAACTGCAGATGTAGTTTCGACAGCACTAATTGTTGTGGTAGTTTCGGAGGAATGTGAACATGTTTGAGAAGTAGCCCCGGGAGCTGTAGTTCTGGATTGATCTTATGTTTGAGAATAGAGAAAAGTAATGTCCTTGAGGTCGTAGTTTCGGACGTAACAGTAGTAACAGCTCCAGTCGTGGCAGTTCTGATGCTGGTACTTTCGGCTGTGATAGTTACGGAAGTGGAAGGTCCTGAAGTGGAAGGTCCGGATGTTGAAGACCCGGAAGTGGAAGGTCTGGAAGAGGTAGTCGATCTACTGGTCGTCATCGGCTTTGTGGCGGCTTTATGGGCTCGAAGAGGCTCAAATGTGAGTGTTGCATTCAGGATGGCCAAATAGACGCTGAGGGTAGATTTGGGACGTCCTAATTCCAATGCGGACTGTACCCGCACTTCGAGGGTCTTAGAGTATTTTCCGCCGGGAGGCCTCATCACGACCAAGTAATAGTGAACTATCACGCTGCCGGGGCTGCATCACAATGGTTAGCTTTTATAATTTTCGGACTACGGCTGGATATTAATTCAACAATGGTGCTTGCAAGTAGCTTCCTAATAAAATGTGTACAATGTGTTGTAAGTGTTATGTCACAGATAAAACTGTATGACGGTAATGTTACCTAAGCGAATGCTAACATAATATATATTCCATACAATTAAAATAATCAAAGTAACATATTTATCATGATATTATATTGATACTATATTGGGTTTTTATTATCGAGAATATATATCTCCGACTATTTGTTTTGATATTCATCCATTTTATGGCGTTACTGATACATTTGACAACACAAAAGCGGATTTTAAATAAGGTTTCATACGATATTACGGCATGCGTTGTACACGCGACGTGGCGGTATCAGTATAAGTGTGTGGTATCAGTATAAGTGTGTGGTGGGGAAACACGGTTACCAAAGACTTGGTGTCGTCGTTGTCCATGTTTTAGCCGTTGAAACTGGAACAAAATAAGTACAAATCATGCAAAAATACATTTAGCTAGATTTAACAAGATTGCCATCCTAGGCAAGAGGCCCAGATGGCAAGTTAGCAAGGAAGTCATTGGCTTGCCGAGAGTCCTCAAATTTTTAATCTGAGATTGTTCCGTTCATTTAGTGTCCTCTGTGAACATTATACTTTCTGATATCCAATCTTCGTGTCCTTTATTTCTACTAACTTTCTTAGGCAAAAAAACTAGTTCTATCAACATTTTCACACCCCTTCAATATCTTTAAAAAATCTCCTCTTAACCTCCTTGTTTATAGGTTTATCTAACCACTTTCTTTTAGACGTTCTTCACAACTAAGGTTTCTCAGTTCTGGAATCCCTTTACTTGCTCTCGTCTGTATTCGTTCTAGGGTATCAATACCCTTCTTACGATATGGTATCAAAGCTTGTATTCTAAATGAAGTCTAATTATTGCTTTAAGCATATGTATAATTAGCAAATTTTCCGTATTTCCGTATTCCATATTTTTCATAATCAACCAAAGAATGTGATTACCATTTGAAGCTGCAATACCACACTGCTGTGAAACCTTTATATCAGTACTTATTGTTACTCCTAAGTCCTTTTATTTTATGAAAGCCCTTTTTATGTCCTTTTCTTTTATTTAGTTCCACGCAAACAAGATATATGAGTTCCGCTGACGTTTGTACGGGTGCGTTCTGCATATTTGAAATGATACGCCGTCACACACACTGTAGAGAAACGTAGAGGTTGTAATGACACCAACGCTGGTCATTGAAATCTAATACTCACAATTAATTGCCACGATATATCCTATTTCGTTGAAATGGTTGAGTTTATATTTGCACACATAAACACCGCACCATGTGCATCATTATGAAACAATTAGAATACACACGTAATCACCCGTGTAGGTGAAGTGTGGATGTTTTACCTGCAACGTAATAACTGAGGGCTGTAATGACAAATACCGCGATGACGACAATGACGGACAGAGCGATGATCACTTTGATATGTCGCGACTTCTTGTGCTACAAAACAATAAAATACATTGGAAACAATTAACTAGAAGAACATGATATCGTGTCAACTAGCATTAATAAATGTCATACTCCGTTGTTGTTTTTCTTACCGACTCTGCCTTTGTTATTGTGTCGTGCGCTATTGTTGGACGGCATCTATCAACTGAAATGTTATATCACCATTAAGTGGTTTCAGTGCAAGTTGAGTAGAGTGCACTGCGAACTACTGAGTTGGTCAGCTACGATAGGAGCGAGAGGTGGTCAGCTACGATAGGCGGGACAGTTGGTTAACTACGATAGGAGCGAGAGGTGGTCAGCTACGATAGGCGGGACAGTTGGTTAACTACGATAGGAGCGAGAGGTGGTCAGCTACGATAGGAGGGACAGTTGGTTAGCTACGATAGGAGCGAGAGGTGGTCTGCTACGATAGGCGGGAGAGTTGGTCAGCTACGATAGGAGCGAGTCGTAAACCCCGGTGGCGCAGGCCGAATCTAAAGCGATCTGTCAGATAATTGGTTCATCTCTGCGACGAGACAGCGAAGGGTTGTGGGTTGTGAACACATCGATTACTATACTATGTACGCCACTAATTATATTACAGCAGATATGCCACAGTAGTTGCATGACATTTGTACCCATAGTACTGTTATTTTCCATTCTGTAAATCAATTACAGCAAAATGTAAGTTGATGTTGTATTGCAATGTACGTCTGCTGCGCCATACCGTTGATCGTTCGTTATATGTTAGTATTGGACCAACACGTACATTGGTACTGTATCGTGGCGTTGAACCACCGATATCAACGATACTTACCTGAGGCGCGCGGTTGATTTCCTCATACCCATTTTGGACACGTTGAAGACCGTCGAGGACCTGGTATCTGTCCTCGACTGAGATCGATCGAGGGCTGCAAAATGTGGATATGTCGTCAAGTTCCCAAGTACTATACAATGTTGTTTTGACACCTTGATAAATGATATACCGGAAGTCTATTGTCGCCATATTGCCGTCACTCCCCATGACCTGAACGCCCACATATATCGCCCTCTACGTCTCCCGTCTAACCGACCACGCGTATCCTTAGCGGACAAACGTAAAGCGTATTGTAAAGGTCGAGGTACGTTCTTACACACGGCGGCATCCAGTCCGTAGACCTGTTCATAACGCCTTACACTTCACCCCTGGCAAACCTGTTCATTCCAACACCAACTCGACGTCTCTGTGAAGCATTCAGCCACACTATATTTACTATTCATATATCCACCACAGTCTATATTTAAAGCTGAGTAAACTGGTGCAGCCTGGAAAGAACGAAATTGCCCAAGTTTCGAAACGTTCTAACCACAAAAAAATGCTCATGTACAAGCAAATGATGGTGACACAATGTAAAAAACATTGAAATACTGGTCAACAAATGGTGACACCCTTACAAACAAGCTAGATGAGCTGAAAATACTTACTTCCAATGAGTGTCTAAACATCATCATATGTGTAATATACCGAAGACCTAGTAGTGACACTAAGAACAATGACAGACTCTTCCAGTTGATCAACAGTTAGGCTGGCTATTATTACAACAAAGAAGGGATTTTCATAAATGTGTTTTTATGTACAAATGCATGAATGGTCTAGCACCGCAATATTTGTGTGATACATTTACATCAAACAGTCACTCCTATAATACCAGAAATGCCCCACAGCCAAAACCACCTAAAGCCAGAACTGCCTACTATCAACGCAGTTTCAGTGTGTCCGGTTTTTTTATTAGTAATAATTGTATTATGCTTGGCAGCCAAAAAAGCTGAATAGTACATGTGTAGGCGTACATGGTAAATATAATTCTATACCTTAAAAGGGATAAAAAATAAAAGGCAATGAATTAATAGAGCATTAAATTGCATACAAATAAATATAGCATAAATATGACATATACATATATTATACAGTATTAAATTATAAACATTACATTGCATGTAAATAAATATAATATAATCTGTATTAAATTAAAAGCATTTAATTGCATATAAATAAATGAAAGAGAGTATTAAATGTAGGGCATTGAACTGAACTGCGTGCACACAAGTAAAGAAGTTAAAATTAGGTTTTGTATTAATTACAACAAGTAAAAAGTAGAAGATTATAGCATAAAATAAAGTCATGATCAGGTCTACTGCCAGTGGTAAAGTACATGCGGTATAAGAGAGTTCTGAACTATTTCAGTTCTGCATCGAGGCACAGTGTACTCGCAGTTACTTCGGGTTGAGTGTGTAGGTTCCCTGATTGGAGGCAGAAGGTGATGCAACTTGTGATTATGTTTTTTCATGTTCTCAAATAGAGTTCTGCATAGTGTTTCCCTCCGGTCTGCCAGTGTTGGGATTCTCGCTGTGACGATGGCTTCGGCGTAAGACATATTTCGGAAGCACACTGCTCGTCTTTGTATGGATTTGAGCTACTTCGTTTGCTGTTTAGTTAAACTCGTGTGCCACACCTGGCAAGTGTACTCAACCACTGATCGGACCAGTGATGTGTAAATGTTAACGAGGTGGTGGGATTCAACTCCAGCTCGGTTGTGCAGTATTATGAAGTATAGTCTTTACGATGCTTTGGCGGTTATTTCGTCAGTGTGGGATTGCCACTTTAAATCAGCTGTTAGTGTGACACCTAGTAGTCGTGTTGACTTCACTTGTTCGATGGGTCTGTCTTTGATGGTTAGCGGCGGGATGTCTGGATTGGCAAGATACGTAATGTTTAGGAGAGATCAAATAGGAAGAAGGGGAGGAGGAGTTATTTTATATGTTAAAGAATCTATTCAGGCTTATGAAATAAAATTAGAAAGGGAAGTAGATTACGATGAAGCTGTTTGGTGCAAAATAGTTTCAGGAAATTCAAAATGAACTATTGGATTAGTTTACCGAAGTCCAAACAATAAAAGGAAGTTAGTAAAGGGGAATGTATCATAATGGGAGATTTTAACCATGGACACATACAATGGAAATCTCTAGAGAGTACAGGGGGTGAGGACCAACAATTTCTATTTTTAATCCAGGAGAGCTTCCTTACTCAGCACGTGCTATAACCAACCAGGGGAGAAAATGTATTAGATATAGTTTTATCATTACAAAAAGTATTAGTGGACAATGTAAAAATACATGAACCATTGGGTAACAGTGACCACAATCAAATACATTTTGACATCAATGTAAAATCAGAAAGTAAAAATAAAAAACCGTATAGGAGAAACTTCCACAAAGGTAACTATAAAGATACGAGAAAATACTTAGCAAAGCTAGATTGGAATAACATGCTGATGAATAAGACGGCAATTTAATGTTGGAATATTCTAAAATATAAAATTGAGACTATCATAGATAAATTTGTTCCCTTGAAAAAAACAGGGAAAACGGTCTAGAAAGAAACACTTGTCACAAGAAGCTATTAGAATAATAGTATTTAAGCAAACTATGTGGAGGGATTATAGGCGTACCAGAAAGGATGAAGACTATTACAAATTACAAAGAGATTTAACAAGATTTAACAAGATTTGCCATCCAAGCCAAAGGCCCAGATGACAAGTGGACAAGGAAGCCATTGGCTTATCGAGAGTCCAACAATGTTCATCTACTTATAACCCGCCCTCCTGAGATATGTGTCAACCTTGTTTTTAAACATATTCACGCTGCTAGCAGTTACACAATCTGTAGACAATTTGTTCCATTCATTTATTGTCCTCTGTGAGAACGAGTGCTTCCTGATGTCCAATCTACATTGATCCTTTACTAATTTTACCTCATGTCCTCTAGTTCTGCTATCCTTCTTGAGTGAGAAAAACATATTTCTATCAATATTTTCATACCCATTCAATATCTTAAAAACTTCAATCTGATCTCCTCTTAACCTCCTTGTCTCTAGAGTTGTTAAACCACATTCTTTCAGGCGTTCTTCATAACTAAGGTCTCTCAGTTCTGGAATCATTTTAGTTGCTCTCCTTTGTATGCGTTCAAGCGTATCTATATCTTTCTTATGATATGGTCTCCATGCTTGTATACAGTATTCTAAATGAGGTCTAACTATTGCTTTATAAAGAGGTATAATTAACTTTTTTCCCTTGTATGTTATGTTTCTTCTAATCAATCCAAGAATTTGATTACCCTTTGAAGCTGCAATACCACACTGCTCTGAAACTTTCATATCAGCGCTTATTGTAACTCCTAAGTCCTTTTCTTTTACAGTAGTACCCAGAACAGTATCTCCCATTTTATAGTTTACATTCAAGTTCCTATGTCCTGTATGTAGGCATTTACATTTCCCAAAATTGAACAACATCTGCCATTTCTCAGACCATTTCACTAATCTGTCTAGATCGTTTTGTAAATGTTGTTTATCACCATCAGTATTATATTAACCTTTCTAAACAGTTTTGTGTCATCCGCAAATTTCAGTACGTTACTTGTTATACTGTCGTCCAAGTCATTGATATAAATTAAGAATAATATAGGCCCTAATACTGATCCTTGAGGTACCCCACTCAAAACCGATTTCCAAGTTGAAACTTCTCCATCTACTACAACTCGTTGTCTTCTGTCAGTCAGCCATTGTTCTATCCAGTCAGTTATGCTGTCCCCGATACCATGGGCTTTTAATTTAAGTAGTAATCTTTGATGTGGCACTTTGTCAAAAGCTTTCTGAAAATCTAAGTAGATAATATCTACTGGCGATCCCACGTCTATCCACTTAGTGATTTCTTCCAAAAAACATAACATATTTGTTAAGCATGACCTCGCTTTAAGGAATCCATGTTGAGATGAATTTAATAATTTATGCTTAACGAGGAATTCCACCATATGGTCTTTAATTAACCTTTCTAATAATTTACAAATCACTGACGTTAAACTCACTGAGGCACTTAACCTAGCTATAACTGAAATTAGACAATCTAAAAGAACCTTTAAAAAAAATTGGCCGTTAATATAAAAAATTACAGCAAGAGTTTCTATGCTTATGTAAGGAGTAAACAGAAAGTTCGAGATAATGTCAAACCACTGGAAAAAAAACAGGGGAAACATAATTTTAGACGGGTTTCAAATGGCAGAGATAAAAACTGAGCTGAAATACTCATAGATATGTCGTCTTCCAAATCATTTATATATATATATCTTTTTATCTATGAGTATTTCAGCTCAGTTTTTATCACAGAAGATATCAGCTCACGTCCAGTTTCATTTACTAAATTTGAGGGAAATACATCAGAACATTTAGGCCAGTTATTTGTAACTCCTGAAATAATAGCAAAGAAAATTAAGAAGTTGAAAGATAATAAATCACCTGGAGTTGATGGGATACCACCAAAACTGCTTAAGGAAATTGTTGAGCAAATTAGTACACCACTTGCAAAATGTTCACTTGTCACTAGAAGAAGGAATAGTTACGCCGCTATTTAAGAAGGGACCGAGGAACAAGCCAGAAAATTACAGACCAGTGAGTTTTAATATCAGTTGTATGTAAATTACTCGAAACTTTAATTAGAGACCACATGGTGGAATTCCTTGTAAAACATAAATTAATAAATACATCTCAACATGGGTTCCTAAAAGCAAGGTCATGTCTAACCAATCTCTTATGTTTTTTTTAAAGAAATTACAAAGTGGGTAGATGACGGGTCACCAGTGGATGTTGTCTACTTAGATTTTCAGAAGGGTTTCGATAAAGTGCTATATCAAAGATTGTTACTTAAACTAAATACCCATGGTATAGGAAATTATGTAATCAACTGGATAGAAAAGTGGCTTAAACACAGAAGACAGAGAGTAATAGTAGATGGTGAGATTTCAAACTGGAAATCTGTTTTGAGTGGGGTACCACAGGGATCAGTATTAGGCCCTATACTGTTTTAAATATATATATATATATATATATATATATATATATATATATATATACATATATACATATATATATATATATATATACATATAATATATATATATATATATATATATATATATATATATATATATATATATAATATATATATATATATATATATATATATATATATATATATATATATATATATATATATATATATATATATATATATATATATATATATATATATATATATATATATATATATATATATATATATATATATATATGTATATATGTATATATATATATATATATATATATATATATATATATATATATATATAAATGATTTGGAAGACGACATATCTAGCAAAATACTCAAATTTGCAGATGACACAAAATTATTCAGAAAGGTTACTAATGATACAGATAAACAAAGTTTACAGAATGATCTAGATAAATTAGTTAAATGGTCAGAAAAATGGCATTATTAAATTTTGGGAAGTGTAAAGGTATACACATAGGACATGGAAACATGGCCGAAGAATATAAAATGGGGGATGCTGTACTAGATATAACCACACAAGAAAAGGACTTAGGAGTAACATTTAGTGATGCCATGAAAGTTTCAGAGCAATGTCGGGTTGCTGCTTCGAAAGGAAATCAAATTCTAAGGCTAATTAGGAGAAATATCATGTATAAGGAGAAACAGCTAATTGTACCCCTGTACAAAGCAATAGCTAGATCACATTTGGAAGATTCAAGCATGGATGCCATATCGTAAAAAGGACATAGACAAGCTAGAAAGAATACAACGAAGAGCAACTAAAATGATTCCAGAACTGAGAGACCTTACTAACGAAAATCGCTTATTACAATGTGGTTTGACAACACTAGAGACCAGGAGGAGACTAAGAGGAGACCAAATAGGAGTGTTTAAAATAGTGAATGGTTATGAGGATGTTGATAGGAATGTGTTCTTCAAACTTAAAGAAGGCAGTAGAACCAGAGGACACAAAGCAGCATTAGTTAAGGAGCAGTGTAGGTTGGACACGAGAAAGTACTCTTTCTCACAGAGGGTGAGAAACGAATGGAACAAACTGCCAAATGATTGTGTTAATGCTAGTAGCGTGAATATGTTTAAAAATAGAATTAACAGATATTTGATAAGGGTGGGCTACACATAGATGAGAAAATTATACTCTCGATAAGCCAATGGCTTCCTTGTCCGCTTGCCATCTGGAACTTGTTGTTTGGGATGGCAATCTTGTTAAATCATGTCTAACGGTGATCTCTTGAAACAGATGCGTAGCTCCTTTGTCTTATCGTAATTGAGCGCCATTTTGTTGTTCGCCGTCTACTGCACGACTTCGGTTGCTGTTGTTTGTAGTGAACTATTTTGGCCGCAGGGTGAACGCTTTTCCCATATGGTGCAGTCGTCAACATATTTCACATGTCCGCAGGATGTTTGTAAGTCGTTTATGGGGTTTATAAAGCCGATAGGGCCGAATATTGTTCCTTGTGGAACACCTGCATTGATATTAGTGAAATCCGATTTCACGTTGCAGATCTTTACTCGCTGTTTGCGTTGGCACAGGAAAGATGGTGAAGTTCGGGAGTCCAAGTGATGTGCATTTAGTAAGTAGAGTATGGTTGCCAACTATATCAAAAGCTTTGCTAAAATCGACAAGAAGGATACGGATCATGGTTTCGGGTGTGTCGAGTGCGTATTTCCACTCGTGTACCAGCTCGATCAAAGCGTGCACAGTGGATGTTCCCTTTATTGACCCATATTGTTTAGGGTCGACCTGGTCCCTGGTAATGTCAGTTATCCAATAACAAATTCTCCAGACACTTCGATAAGACCGGTGTTAGAGTAATTGGGCGTAAGTCTTTGTGGATGAGCATAGGTAGTCTTACTTTGGGTATAGGTCGAATGTCGGCGCATTTCCATAGCATGGGCACGGCTCCTTCTCGTTAAAGATCACACAGACGGGAGGAGCGAAGATGGTGGCATAGTCGTGTAGCATCCAGTTGGGTATCCAATCGGGGCCTACTGCTTTGTCTATTTTAACTCGCGATAGTGATTTGGCTACTTCGCTAACGTTGATGATGTAGGCATCTGGAGTGGTGGTGTCAACTCCCGGTGGTAAAAAGGTGTCATTGGGTGAAAGTGGAGTAAAGTCATTCGACACGGATTTGAAGAAGTCACATATGTCGTTGGCGAGCATACCGAGCAATGCTTGTCAGCAAGGCCTTGTAGATCGTCACACTTTACTTTAACACCCACAAGATCTTTCACATTGTTCCACCATTGTTTTGGGTGTTAATTTTCGAGAGACTGAATTTTTCGTTGGTAATACTTTCGTTGTAATGATTTTCTCTCAAGGTTAACCTTGTTTTTGTACAGTATGTACAGTAGTTGGTTTCCAGAAAGAAGTGCTTTCTAACGGCGGCGGATAAGATAGCAGAAATTGTCGTCTATCCAGGGTATGTCGCTAGAACATCGTCTGCTTTCGCGTTCTGGAGGATAAGTGTTCAGCAACGTTCTGATGATAGAATTGAAGAAGTTCATTAGTTGTTCGCAGGTTGGTAAGTTGAATAGCATTTCCCATGAGGTGAGGCTGAGCGCTGCCGCAAAACGAGCTCCGTCGCTGGGTTTGTGACTGCGCGAGGACGTATTTGTGATCACTGGTTCGATATATTTCACAGACATCGAAGGAGTACATACTACCACCCCGTGGTCTGACAGGCCAATTTGCGCACTGATAACAGGGCGGCCATATAAGTCAGGGATGTTTGTGTAAATGTTATCTAGTTTCGCACTTCCTCGTGGTGGTTGGTCGACGATTTGTTTTAGATTGTGATTTCGTTTCAAATGAGAAAATTCTGCATCTTGTTGAAGTCACCCATTAATATGATACCTGTATACGGATGGTGCCGGCGTATGTGATCCAAGGATTGGTCGACGTGGTTCAGCATTGTCCAACCATCTGATCCTGGTGAATGGTACACTGTAAAAAAAAATATTTGCGGATGACCCCGAGGCATCTTTGGAGGGTGTATCGTTAGCCACAGTGTTTCCAGGTCGGGTTGGTTTACTTCGTACACCATGACAAACACAGATGGAGGAGTGACAGACATTGACAATACGCTGCTCTTCCTCCTTGTTCCCTGCTGTACAGAGGTGAGGGTCAGGTAAAGTATTGTCGAGCCAATCTTTCTATTCTTTCTTTCCATAGTTTTCTATCAGCAGCCACCTCTCTCCATCTTTTATCCTTCCCCGATTTTTTCATGTCCCTCCTCACGCAGTCCTCCCATCTCAGCTGTGGCCTTCCCCTTTTCCTGCGTCCTTGATGTTTTTCCACCTCTGCTCTCTTTGCTCTGCTTTGCATCCATCCTTACCAAGTGGCCTGCTCATCTCATCCTAACTTACCATCCCTGGCATACCGGAGGAGGAGAGGAGACATGGTCCAAACATACAATATATGACACGGCATCTATAACAAAACAAAGACGATTTATACACAATTAACACTCAGAGCACACGCGGCCACAAAGAGCAATCTTAGGCCTACAAAACACCCAGTAGACTCGATATAAGAAAATATACATTCTCGCAACGCGTGTTTCAGGACAGGACCTTCCACCATCAGCCGTAGAAGCATCAAACATCCTTGCGTTCAAAAAAAACTTGACGATCTCTGGAAGAGGGACATATTAAAAGCTGAACCAAATAACCAAAATTTATTTATTTATATATGCACAAACCACATCTATAAATTACGACGAATAAAGGAGGGCGTCTAACATGCTAAAACACGTATTACTGTATGAGAACCAGGAAATCAAAGCAAATAATTCAGGCAAGTAAATATTACCAACGTGAATATGTTTAAAAACAAAATTTATAATTAAGACGACAATGTTACGAGACGGCCTGCAGAATACATAATGAATTCAATGCAAATTTACATGAGAGCTGTTGTGGCTTTGCGGTAGAGCGTTCGCTTTGGTAAATAAAATGGCTCGGGTTCAATTCGCGGTATGTCCGAGTTAAGTTTTTTCTCGTTTGATTTTGATGTTCTTTTTTATTTTATCAATTAAGTGTAGTGCAATTTTCGCTTTTGTTTAAGTTCGCTGATTGACCAAGTATGGTACTAATTCCCGAACTCCTAACGATACGGCTAACCGCTTTAAAAATCTCTCCGATTTGGTCACGGTTAGACGCCATGGTGAAACAAATGCGTACTAACTGAAATAATTGTATTATACTAAACGGAGAAGCAATAAAGAAGCTGTAATGTCGGCGGTCATAACCAGTTTAGTTGTTTTGTTGCTACTAAGCCACACTAAGAGATAATTAGTACCACACATTGCCAATTAGCGAAATTAAACAAAAGCAAATATTGCCAGAAATATAATTGATAAATTAATAATAAGAACATTAAACGAGAAAAAACATACCTCGGATTGAACCGGGGCCTTTTCATACGCAAAGCGAACGCTCTGCCGCTAAGCCGCGACAGCTCACATGCAAAGTTGCATTGAATTCATTATGTATTCTGCAGGCCGTCTCGTGACATTGTCGTCTTAACAGTCAATTTTGTTTTTAAGCATATTCACGTTGGTAACACTTACAGAAATGTTTTTCATTCATTTATTGTCTTCTGTGAGAATGGCTTTGTGAGTGATTCTTGAAAATATATGAACTATAAATTACTGTGTCATGGTAACTTTTAGGCACTTTTGTTAGCCATATTATACCATATCCAGACCAGCGGTCGTGGGGACTCGACCAGTGGTCGTGGGGATTCGACCAGCGGTCGTGGGAACTCGGCAGGTTTCGCCGTTTCATCACCCTTTTGTCCGCTACGGCGCCTCATAGTTCTGGCTACACAATATACCGATCGTTTCGACAGGTGGAACTTGGAATTGTTTGATAGGGCACTCAGATCGTCGGAAATGACGTTTTCTGCTCTGGGGACAACGAATACCGTCAGTTTCCGTGTATAATACGCATTTTCCCCATTAATTTTTTACTTAAAAGTCCGGGTGCGTATTATACATGGTGATAGGGCTAAGCAAAATTGTCTCCGACCGGATATGGATAACGCTACTGGAACACTAGTACTATGACATCAATGTGCGGGAAGCGTAAGGGACAGGGAGCGTCGCTAACCGGGAATAACGCAGACATGTGTGGACTGTGTCGAGTTAATATGCTCAAATATGTGTTGCTCCCTGAGCGCCAAGGCATCATGATTGGCGTTCTTGAATCACGTGAGCGACCTGAATAGTCAATGCCATGTCCACGGGTCAGCCAATGTGACTCGATGTTTAAAGTTGTGAATGCAAATAAAGATGATTGTACCGTATG
>OY759267.1:48464972-48467472 GCA_963662155.1 Lamellibrachia columna
ACACTTTCGCTTCAAAGATGGATGTTCTAAAACGAGATGTGAAATCATTTAATATCCCACCTGAAACATGGACTGCTGCTGTCATGGACAGACGAAACTTTCTCTTGTTCTTCCATTACAACTCTTACATATATCAAAGTCACATACTATATGACTAGAATATTGCCAAGCTGGCTACATCCGCACCATATATACAAGAGTACATGTTAGGTTAGAGGCAGAGACCACCACTGTGAGTTCACGACGGGATATTTCCATTTCTCTGTGTGGGATATTTTATTTCCTCAGGCATAAATAGAAGGTAGAAGGGACCAAAGACAGAAGGTAGAAGACACCAAAGACAGACACGGCTGACTGGCACACGCGTCCACGCCTACAACACACACGGAGAACATCCGTGACGTAAGCACACCAACACTACTATGACATGGGAAGACTAGTAAATTGAAAGTTGGATTATTCAGTAAAAATAATTGTTATATACTCAAAATTACACCCAAACGCGTAACCGGTCTAGTTCAGTTTTGTCTGAGTATGTTTTATTAAATGTTCGACATATTTTGGTATATCTTGTGTACATCATTGCTATCGATAGTAATGAGGATTGTAGCGTACCTGTGGTTGTAGCTGCCGTTGCACCTGCGGTGACTGTGGTCGTTTCTACAACAAATAGCGATCACAGGGGTATATATTAAGATGGATTATTCACCTTGTACTGTAGTTTATAACACTGAGACGTAGCCACCATATACCATGTACTAGGCATTCACTAGCTTGACAAAATCACAAACGAAGAAATTCTCGTTATAACAGACATCCGGCTACTCATCAGCGTTATACGCCATCGACGAATACGCTGGGCTGAACAAGTCTGTAGGATGGAAAACATACTTCCCAAATATATCTCCTTTGGTGAGCTGCAGGGCGAAATATAAAATAACAGTAGGCAAACGACACTTTCGCTTCAAAGATGGATGTTCTAAAACGAGATGTGAAATCATTTAATATCCCACCTGAAACATGGACTGCTGCTGTCATGGACAGACGAAACTTTCTCTTGTTCTTCCATTACAACTCTTACATATATCAAAGTCACATACTATATGACTAGAATATTGCCAAGCTGGCTACATTCGCACCATATATACAAGAGTACATGTTAGGTTAGAGGCAGAGACCACCACTGTGAGTTCACGACGGGATCTTTCCATTTCTCTGTGTGGGATATTTTATTTCCTCAGGCATAAATAGAAGGTAGAAGGGACCAAAGACAGAAGGTAGAAGACACCAAAGACAGAAAGTAGAAGGGACCAACGCCTTTTAGTGTCTCTTCTGATGTGGGATGAACGAAATTGTTATAAGTTTTTGGCAGAAGGTGGATTAGAAGCGCCGTCCTCTCGACTGACAGTCCGGCATTCTACTGCCTCAACACCCGCCCCACAAGCTGGAGGGTCATGCTTCTCAATGGCCTTGACATCTACACCGACAAACATCTAAAAAAAATAAGACAACGGCGCTACAAACAAGGACCAGTTCGCTCGCTCCAGTTCGGTTGGGTGCACTTGTATGGGCATGTTATACCAAACAGTCATCAATTCTTATCTGCGTGACTCCTAACATTCCTTTCCACTAGACGCACGCACGCACGCACGCACGCACGCACGCACGCACATAATGCTTATATTGTGACTTCAACTTACCTTGTTGCTGCGCACAGGTGACATTAAGCAATGGACCACAACTGCCTTTCGCTGGGTCGAAGACATTCTCAGCCGGTTGACATGGAAGTGGTTGGGCTACACGAGAATTTGCACATTGGACGTATTCGTGACAGTTGTACGGGTGCGACGTGTACGAAGCTTGATTGACACACATATCGTCGGCTGAAATTAGACCAATAAAACAAAATATGTGCTCGATATTACAACCTCAAATTATATTTTCGTCTGTCATAACTAAGGACACTACATGTGACTGTGTAAAGATTGTTTACAGACAGCACTGCGACTACTCACCAACAATCAACCACACCAGAAATTGATGGCGTCTTCCTCGTGAGACTTACCAAGGTCACAGGTGGGCGTGTTTCCGCCTTGTGAACAGCCACACACCGGACAGGTACACTTGTATCCGTCGTCGTCTTTAGTACACGTGCCGCCATTCTGACACGGCTGACTGGCACACGCGTCCACGCCTACAACACACACAGAACGTCCATGATATAATCACACCAACAGTACTCTGTGACAAGTTAAGACACTGCAAAGGACAGCTGAACTACGACAACTCTCTACTTGTCTCTGTGATAGCAGCCTCGGATTTAGGGCAGGGCTGTGAAGACAATTGACCGGGGCCTCCACACAATAATTATTTATGAGGGCCCATGGCTCCCCTTAGCTTTCATTTTGGTCATTCGGCTAGTTCTCACCAACTCTACATGTATAAAAAGTGATAAAACGCTCTTTAGTCTGTCAGAAACTGGTATACTGGTTGGTGTATT
>OY759267.1:48472472-48607472 GCA_963662155.1 Lamellibrachia columna
TTTTTAACAAATGCCCACTGCAGACAAGAAGATTATATACACATTTCGGGCTGAGAAATTTTGTTCGCTCGATACAGAAATATGCTGGCTTACGTTAAATATCCCGCCCAGGTACGATGGTTCGTTTCAAACAGTTTTGAAATGCGTGTCATTGTTTTGCTGTCTGGATGAAAACGAAATATAATATAATATCATAAGCAATAAGTTGGAATTAGTGCCGCACATTTTACACCGAACTGATAAGGAGTGCATTTGACGGCTGCTTGGCGGCGCCACATATTGACAATTATTGCACGAAAAAAATGGTAGGCGGCGCCACGAATAACAGTGTTTGCTAGCATCGATTTTCCAGGGTACGCGATGCGGCGCCACCGTTTGTCGTACACATCTTCTCCTGGATGCAGAATGGGGTTTTCATTGTGACGGAAATTTTTTATACGCCCAGAATCTGGGCGCATACATAATTAACTAATTACGATGTCATCCGAGCATTTGACTAATGCATAAAATAAGAGTTCACTTTTATCAGTTGATACGATGCAATTCGAATTAATTTTAAACTTTGATTATATTGACGCAACTGTCCGACTGAAAAGTTAAATCAGGCAAAAAAAATTTTAGTGTAGCATCTCGATAATGTCACTGATTGGCTGCTGGCGCTTCACGGGAACGCCTACACAAAATGGAATGGTAACAGTGGGTAACAACGAGACCACGCTGCCAGACTCTTCTCGACGGATTCACGAAGCCGAGTGAGAGTCGGATAAGCAAGACTAAGTGTTTGAAAGTAGGGGACGGGTCACTGTTTCACATACGGGTTCATGGCATACAAATATAGTGTGGTCCCCCTTCTGAAAATGTTCTGCTGCCTGTAAAATTATTTTTGAACAAGAATATGGTCATATTTGAGGGCTATGACACTTATGCTGTGGCCCGATACAAATGTCTAGTGGCTGACTGTCAACGTATGTGTATGGTAATTCCTGTAGGATCCCTTGTGTCAGTGACTGTAGGATCCCTTATGTCAGTGACTGTAGGATCCATTGTGTCAGTGACTGTAGGATCTTTGGGCATGACCACATGATGTAATTGTTTTGGACGCCATTTGATGTGGAGCATTTTGTACATTGATTTTCTGGAGATAAAAATTACAGAAGTTGACACATTTTGTCTACCTGGTTGATGAAATTATATATATTAACATAGTTGATTTTCAGAATATTCCAAATATAAATTGGCAAACAACATTAGGAAACGTTAACATTGTTGCCAATGTGAACATAAATTGTGACCCAGTACAGATGCGTCCCCAGTACTGATAATGTTTGCCGAGCGAAGACATGAGTTACTCAATATTGCGCGGACAAAACATAATTAATCGGACGTCCATATAATTAAATCAGAATATCAACTCGTTGTCACAATGAAAGATCGGTAGACGTCATTGCGTCAACACAGTAGGCTCATCAGTAGCAGACACCCACCAGAATAGGCAGTGCTGACATTAGTTCCGCGACAAAGAACTTGGCACTGACTGCCATTGAAAACAACGCGTTGGTCGGGCAAACACGGCAGCCGTGCGTCATAACACGGACCAAAGCTTGGAAGCAACGTGTATTTCTCGGGCTTATGCAGACGAATTTCCAGTGAATCCCCGGTGTATTTGGTTAAAATTATGAGAACGTGCAACCCTTTCTCCGTTTGTGTGAAAATCCCAACTGCTGTGTACGTTGGAAGTGGGCAGTTCGTCCAGTTTATTAACATTCGAATCACAGGACAAGAATTGCCACTGTGCACACTAACTTGAATATACAATGCTTGCAGCATAGTGTGCACAGCTGAAAGGACGTACATCAGGATTTAACATGAAATGTACAAACACAAGCTGGCACGGTAAAGGTACAATTAATGTATAACAAACAGTCAAAAGGACAGGTTTACACCAACATTCTGACCAAAAACCCTTGTTGCTGTTATATATTGTTCCAGCATATGAATTACAAGGAAAAATTGCACAGATTGCACAAACATAGTACCAGCTAGATTCTTTACTATTCACTACACACAAAAGCAGGGGTTAATATGGCACACGCATCATATCCGTTTGATGGTAACATATCTAAGCAACATAATTATTACTTAGCTGGTGTACAACATAATTATTACTTAGCTGGTGTACAACATAATTATTACTTAGCTGGTGTACAACAATGAACGTTTTAATATTATTGTACCGCAAGCTATGTCTTTGACACAAGTCGTGATGCTATTTTTGAAATCACAGGCTAAATGACTGCTCATATAAATTGTCAGTAAAGCTTATTTGACTGCTTCTTACTACAGCTGGACAATTAAATGCAAAGAGCCCTCCTTCTGGAATTTACACAGGAACACAAATAAAATGTTATATATAAATCCCAATTCAATTACAAGTTAAATGAACACCGCTTTCAAATGACTGCAACTAGACATAATGGTTAATTTGATGTTGACATATACAATACAATACAATAATAATATAATAATAACTTTTATTTGTATAGCGCCGTATATCCTGATTAAACATGTCCAAAGGCGCCTAAAATATAACATTTGTAAAACATAATTTTATAAGTAATATTCAAATGCTGTCTTAAAAATATAAAAGCTCTCTTAAATTGAGAGTTAAACAATCCCAGTGACACACACGCACGCACGCACGCACGCACGCACGCACGCACGCACGCACGCACGCACGCACGCACGCACGCACGCACGCACGCACACACACACAAACACACACACACACACACACACGCGCGCGCGCGCACACACACACACACAAACACACACACACACACACACATATATATATATATATATATATATATATATATATATATATATATATATATATATATATATATATATATATATATATATATATATATATATATATATATATATATATATATATATATATATATATATATATATCGTTCCAAAGGCGCGGTGCCATCAAGGAGAAACCCCGTCGACCGGAGCGTTCCATATCATGGCGTGGTACAATACATTATAACACATTCTATTGTGCTAAGATCCTTGAGATTAGGAAGTTTTCCAATCGATTAATAACAGTTGGATTGGTACGCCGAGGAGCTGTGGACGATAAACATGTCTATATACGTATTACAAATGTATAAATGGCAACGGTGCAAGATTATCCATATCTATTTCATTCTTGTCAATACTCTAATTCGGATATTGCACCAGAGTATTATTGCATCAATAGGCTGTGCTCGTATTCTGATAGTTTGCCATTATTATTAAATTATATTGCCAACCTGTGTTTGTTTCATTTCAAAGCCTATTCACTTACTATAATGTTAGTGTCAATGAGGCCTACTGGCTCCTGTCAGTGTCAATGAGGCCTACTGGCTCCTGTCAGTGTCAATGAGGCCAACTGGCTCCTGTCAGTGTCAATGAGGCCTACAGGCTCATGTCAGTGTCAATGAGGCCTACTGGCTCCTGTCAGTGTCAATGAGGCCTACTGGCTCCTGTCAGTGTCAATGAGGCCTACTGGCTCATGTCAGTGTCAATGAGGCCTACAGGCTCATGTCAGTGTCAATGAGGCATACTGGCTCCTGTCAGTGTCAATGAGGCCTACTGGCTCCTGTCAGTGTCAATGAGGCCTACTGGCTCCTGTCAGTGTCAATGAGGCCTACTGGCTCCTGTCAGTGTCAATGAGGCCTACTGGCTCTTGTCAGTGTCAATGAGGCCTACAGGCTCATGTCAGTGTCAATGAGGCATACTGGCTCCTGTCAGTGTCAATGAGGCCTACTGGCTCCTGTCAGTGTCAATGAGGCCTACTGGCTCCTGTCAGTGTCAATGAGGCCTCATGGCTCCTGTCAGTGTCAATGAGGCCTACTGGCTCCTGTCAGTGTCAGTGAGGCCTACAGGCTCCTGTCAGTGTCAATGAGGCCTACAGGCTCATGTCAGTGTCAATGAGGCATACTGGCTCCTGTCAGTGTCAATGAGGCCTACTGGCTCCAGTCAGTGTCAATGAGGCCTACTGGCTCCTGTCAGTGTCAATGAGGCCTACTGGCTCCTGTCAGTGTCAATGAGGCCTACTGGCTCCTGTCAGTGTCAATGAGGCCTACTGGCTCTTGTCAGTGTCAATGAGGCCTACTGGCTCCTGTCAGTGTCAATGAGGTCTAGTCTACAGTAGCAAATAGCCCGTTTAATGCGTTTAATATTTATTCATTTATATAGCACCAAAGCTATACAACGATATATGTTGGTCCTGTACATGTTAATAATTAAAAATAAAAATAAAATAATAATATTACCTAAAACAATTGTGGTGATACAATAAAAAATATACATATATAAAATGTAAACAATTATATCATACGTTGCTATAAATAATACAAATAGAAATATTACATAAACAATTATGATGATAGAATAAAAATAACATCCAGACAATTATGTCATATGATGATATATTATACGGATATAAAAAGATAACAGGTTAAATATAGTATGATAGGATTAAACAATTAAAAAGAATGAAACTATATATAATATATAATAACTTAATTGTACGCTAACTTAAAATAATGCGTATGTTGCTTGCACTTAAACACTTTAACATTGTTAACATTCGGTAAAAAATCTTTGGGTAGCTCGTTCCACAATGTTGGTGCAAAGACTTTGAAAGCGCGATCTCCCAGTGTCTTTCGCACGTACATGAACACGAATTATTATTATTATCAAACATGACTTCGAACTGTGGACAATAATTGGACTATTCAAAATACACATTATTCAGGTTTTGTGTTCTTGGCATGTGACTGATGGCCCCTTGACTAGTGGGTTCTTGCGGCGGTACACATGTCAATGTGAACTTCAATACACCATCCAAGTGTCCATCTGTTAGCTGCATCCGTGTCTTACATTTCACGAAGTTCGTTTTCTATAACAGGTGCTCATACATATATTATAGACTTGCTGCCAAACATACTTTCAATGGGATAGTCGTGATTGATTCAGTTCAGAAAACAAAAACAATTCAGAAAACTGTCACTTTTGTCAACTGCACCGCTGTTGTCGTAGCGAGTGTTCACGAGACCAACGGAGAGCTTAGTGCTTACTCAAGACGTTGTGCCAGTGATTTCAAAGTTACTTACCCTAGGAAAACTGTACACGGCTTCATTGCTGTAGTCTGAGTTGGCAGGCTGGGGTTCGTCGGCCCTGTTCCAAAACCACAGCGACATGACGGCACGAGGTGATTGATCGACGCGTGGCGGGTCTTCGACGAGGCGGGTCAGATCACTATATCCAGCGAATTTAGTCTACCTTGTCCTGCAAACAGCCGTTCGAACGGTGGTGGAACTGCGAAGGATTCGGTCAACAAAGCAACACTACCTCGTGCGCGACTATGGGCTCGAATCGAAGAACTTCCTAGCGACTGTGCACTGCGCGAAATGTTTATGTAAATAAAGGAGCGCGTCTGAGTGAGCCGTGGCGTCTTTTGCGTCGGTGATTGGTGGTGTTCACGGCAGCCAGCTGTGCACGCATTATGTATAAGAATAAAACGGTACACTTTAAGGTACGGCTTTGAGCAGCGTTTAAATATCTTCCTCAACTACACAATTAATTGATTTACACTTCATCCCATGGTTGACCTGTTCACTCGAACACCAAGTAAACGGTATTCGACCTCGCTGCAACGTCTGCGCGAAAGCTATTCATTCATTTCATTCCACGAGTGTTTTTATCCAGGCACCCATTTAAGATAAAAGAATAAATTTAAATAATTTACATCTAGTAAAAATAATATAAGTAGCTTAAGGTAAACGTATACTCCTTACATTTGATGCGTCATTTATTGGGGTATTCGTTTAAACAACCTCGCGACAAATTGAATGTAAATACGTTTCCAAAATGAGTGGGTATCGAGAAGGCACTGGGGTCCGGTCCCAGATTGTGGGATTCCAAATAATCGGTATCCGTAATCGGAAAAACCTCAGCTGAATATCGCGTCGATCGGTTTATTTTCAGAGTTTTCCTCCTCTAAAGTCAGTGAATCCACGACAAGTTACACATTTACCCCTGTGGAACCATGTGCCAAAGAGAAAGGCTATTCGTGTTGCATCAGAAAGACACAGGCAAAGTGAAGTGAACAAAACTGCCTACGTTTCGAAGCGGAGGCAGATGTATTCAAACACCAGTCCTCTCAATCGACAGTCCGCCGACAGTCCTATAAGCGTAGGTACGCGCTGTAATAGAAGCTGTCCACTATTCCTCAGCGGTATTGTACTCATTTACTCGTTCAACAATCACCAGCTCCAAGAGGCTTATCTGGACGTCGCACAAAACTACACATTTAATCTGTACCGCGCCGTGAACAAAACCACGTACGTACGCGCGACACACCCAACACGAACGCACGCACGCTTCACACGAACAAGCGCAGTATGTATGGCGTGCGATTGTACCTATTGTAAAGTAGGTAGGTTGTACCTTAAGTAATCATGTCGTTTACAATTGCTGCAATGTGTTACTAAGTAGACCCCTGCTCTATTGGCACGTCGTAGGCCACCAGGAACCACGGGACAGCCGAGGGCATTCCCCGCTCACCCGGAAGGTCCCGAGCACTCTCTGGTGTGCAGTTCCCGACTAGGAAGTTCGCTGGCCTTTGACAAAGATATACGTGTTTAATATTCGCAACAAAAACAAGCGCTGTCACTGTCCTGCGTAACCCATAAACCTGGCGTGGGTGGTGCGTGCCAAGTATCTGGTGGTCGCACGGCCGTCTGCCGCTGTGCCGTCTCCGCGTGAAACAACGGAATGTTGTTCCTGGTTCTGGTGGAATTGTGGTGCGTCAGGTGTTCTGTGAAATTTGCGATTCGATCCAGATATGAAGAACGTGGCTCCGCAGTATTTAAACGAATACAAAATGTTTACTTTGCAGCTACAACTCACGCCTGTATGCATAAATGTGTATTATAAAATAATAGGATGATATGAAATGATACTTATATAGTATATAAACTATAAAGTATTCCAATTTAATTTGTTACTATTTAAAATGTTCACATCATTCCTGGCAAAAACAGACGCCCGTGTTCTCGTCGCACTATCAATAAACAAACTGCTGGCATTGTTCGTTTATTGACGCCCACGTGAGGCAGCGCACATGCATTGGCAGTAGCTTTTATTTATGGCTAATAAGGCTTAGCGAAGGTTGACGAGTTGGCAAGACAATAATTACATTTATCAGTGAGAATAAAAAATGCAATTTATACAAATCGAACCATTATGCAATTTAAACATAACACTGGCATACATTCAACATAAATGTCTAGACATATATTCCTTTATCCTTCATGTTTCCAAACAAACATGTACTGAGCTGAACAAGTCGCATGGAAAACCGAGGTTTGACAACCATTCATAGCACTGCTTCCTGTCCCTTAAGATGTCAACAGAAACCGACAATGAGTCATATGAAGGGTTGTCATTGACGTGTAATGTGGTATTCTTACTAGTTGGTGACTCTGTGTCAGTGACTGCGTGTCACTGACTGTGTGTCAGTGATTCTGCGTCAGTGACGCTAATGAGAAAAATCAAGTCAAACTGATAAGGAATTTGCAAGGTAGACTTGAATAATTGCAGAAAACTGACTATGTGTCAATGAGTCTCTGTTGGTGATTCTGTGTCAGACACTCTGTGTCAATCGCTCTGTGTCAGCGATTCTGTATCAGTGAATATGTGTACGTTTGTCAGTGACTCAGTGTCAGTGAGTCAGTGTCAGCGACACCGTGTCAGTGACTCTGTATCAACGACTCTGTGTCAGTGACTGTGTCGGCGACTCTGTGTTAGTAACTTTGTGTCAGCGAATCTGTGCCGGCGAAAATTTCTCAGTTACACTGTGTGAGTGACGGTGCGTCAGTGACTCTGTGTGAATGACTCAGCGTCAGTGACTTTGTGTGAGTGACTCTGTGTTAGTGACTCTGTGTAAGTGACTCTGTGGCAGTGACTCTGTGTGAGTGACTCTGTGGTAGTGTCTCTGTGTGAGTGACTCTGTGTTAGTGACGTCTGCGTCAGTGACTCTTTGTGAATGACTACGCGTCAGTGACTCTGTGTCAGTGACACTGATCAGTGACTTTGCGTCAGTGACGCTGATTATAAAATCATATGTTATACCAACAAGGAATTTGCAAGGTAAACTTAAAAAAAACGTGTCACTATTTATCTTAACAAAACGAGACAGGTGAATAGAAAAATAGATAGTTTATAGTTTTATTTTTATGCGTTCCAAGCATCAAAGCCGTTATAAAAACCATGTGTGTGTGTGTGTGTGTGTGTGTGTGTGTGTGTGTGTGTATGTGTGTGTGTGTGTGTGTGTGCGTGCGTGCGTGTGTTTGTGCGTGCGTGTGACATTAAGTCGATAAGGTAGACAAATGTACAGGGTTACTAGCAAGGTTTACACTAGTCTCGCTTATCCGACTCTCGTTCGCCTTCGTGAATTCGCCGAGAAGAGAGTCTGGCCCAGAATACGTGGTCTCGTTGTTACCCACTGTCCCCACTCCATTCTGTGTAGCCGTTCCCGTGAAGCGCCAGCAGCCAATCAGCGTCATTATCGAGTGCTACACTAAACATTTGTTTTGCCTGATTTAACTTTTCAGACAGTTGTGTCAATATAATCAAAGTTAATAACATATATTAAATTGAAGTTTCGAATTGCATCGCATAAACTGATAAAAGTTCCTATTTCTTAGATTAGCCGTAATTAGCTAATTATGTAAGCGCCCAGAATCTGGGCGCTTACATCATTTCCATCACAATAAAAAGTAGACATTGCATCCAGCCCTTATGAAAATATACCATGGTATACCATCCTACCATGGAATACCGTGGAATTACATGGTAAACCATGACATTACATGGTAAACTGTGGTATACCATGGTTTACATGTTTCAAAACACTATGGCATTTTACCATGGCTTCCTTGTTTCAAAGCACCATGGACTACCATGATATTTTACCATGGTTTACCATGATTTATCTTTTTCAAAACGCCATGGCATTTACCATGGTATAGTTTCATAAGAGAGGCGATGACGTGTGCAATAAACGGTAGTAACACAGCTCGTAGCCTGGATAATCGAGGCAAAACCTACCAACTATTAGTGTCTCTATCTATCGGCGTCCTCAACTGTAGTCGCCAGATGGCGCCTGCGGAGCAATTGCTACCGTTTCTCGTTCAGGCAACTCTAGCGCCTTTATTCGCGCCACCGAGCTTAGATAATCGACGCTACTTCCCAATTTCTCGTACTCGTTGATTGAACACGGATTTAATGAAAACACAATCAAACACAATCTTAAACATCTTCATAGTTAATATTACTTTATTTCACTATTTACATTTGTACAAATAATGCGGGTCATAACGTGGACGACGCCAAAGACTGAAACACACGATACAAACAACTCCAACTTAGTCTTAGCGGACGATGAAACGACCTGTACGTGTTTTGGAACTTGCCAACATCAATTAAACGGCAATTATCACTCAGCAAGTATCTACAGGTATCCACTAATCGTAACTGATTTAGGCATAAATATGTTGCAGAATTTTAGAATTACGTGTAAGCAGTCGTAAAATGCAGACGACAGAACAAGACAATCATGTGGTTCTTGACACGTATGCCATTATTGAATCATCCTATAGTATGAAAAAAAACCGGGAAAACAAACCGATGTGGCTATTTTGGTAAACAATAACAGCCAGCATGAGTCATGGTTTATATCAAAGTTTGTGAAATCATGTGCGGAGGTAATGTGTGTGGTTCAGCAGCTAAACCAATCCAAAGGAACAGGCAATGTGTCGCCAATAAGACATGAACATTCTGAAACTGTCAGCATGTTCAAAAATCCCTGAGTTGAACCAATTGAAACAACACTTACTGCTGACGTGGGCTCCAAAATTGTCCTGGTGCGCTAACTTGAAGCGGGTAAACCAAGATAAACATAGGTAACCTTGAAGCAGGTAAACCAAGATATATAGCTGGTGTGTTCACACATCTTCTCTGGCATGTCTTTGTTGCACAGATGCCTTCGCATGTTCAAACTGATGTACACATACACATTCATACACACACACCTTGTAATGAAACATGTTGGCTGCTTAATCCAACTCAGATCAAGTTCAACCCACAAAATGAGCGATAAACTGGCTACTAGAATCACATTTGGCTTGACATTCATTGACACGCTGATAATATTCCAAGACACTTCACATGTCAACCGTGTCGCATGACAGCACACTACATTGAGTGCAACATCTTTATGTGACACAGCTTGCAAGAACTGTAGATTAACAAAGTCGTGGAATAATACTGGTAAGACATAGCATCGGTGTTGTTCCCTGCCAAAGATGCCGTGCAAACAATGAATATATGGTTGCATGCCTGAAACAATAACTCTACAAATCATACTTCCGCTGGCAAAGCCCACTGTGGCCTGTATAGCTGCAACTAACTGCTCAGTGCATAAGAGAACATTTCCAAAATACCACGCACGCACGCACGCACGCACGCACGCACGCACGCACGCACGCACGCACGCACGCACTCACACACACGCGCTACAGTGTGAGTTGGTGTAGCACAAAAAAAAATTTGCAACAAGACTACTACAGCATTGACACTTGTCATCTGTTATCGATGTCTGTGGCAACACAAATGACACTTGTCATCTGTTATCGATGTCTGTGGCAACACAAATGCAATATCACAGACACAGCGAGAATATGCTGGCAACAGTGGTGATGTTAATTCAACTTGTGCAATTAATTTGTATCACTACAGATGTCAACTCATTGTCACCGGAAGAATGATGTCACTTCAAGGATCCAGTGACACCGTCCTACACTTGTCTGCATTGCAAGATTTGCAACAAATATCAGCTTGGGGTGTTTACTACAGCTTTCTGCACCTGCAGCCCCCTTCTTCTTTTGTGCCACATGTCAAATTTTACTTTGCAATACAAAATTCAAGTTTCTGCTTGTATCAGGTCTACTTTATCGTCTTCCAGCACACCCAACAAAACTCTTGGATTCACCTCAGTGCAAACAAGTATTTCAACTTTGTGTGTTTTGATTCCGCTCTATCAATGCATTTAGTCCCAACCTCATAAAACAGCAACAGTAAAGTTGGGACTCTGAAAGGTTCTGTACTGAAATACACCAACTCGAAGACACATGCGCACAGTTGAATAGTTTTATAGCTAACCAGCAAAGGTTGCATGAGTGACCCGTATGACTTGACCAATGAAATGCAGAAAAGCATTAAACAACCAGTGTTGTTAGTGTTTGTACCACAGATAATGCATTCGACAGAATGTGTCAAATAAATAGTCTTATAATAGTCTGCAAGGTCACCAACGTTGATGGTTGTCGAAACATCGAAACAGTTCGTTTTGGCTATTTCTTGTCGCCACATGCTCCCATCATGCAACAGGCGAAACTGGCTTCCTTCAGCTGACACTGAGGCGATACTGGTTCCTCCGAATTGCAACAGATCTGCTTACATGGCAACAGTGAGGCTTTGAGCCACTAGCAGGTCGTACCACAGTCACTGTCAGCAGCAACTTCCAATCCACATGTGGCAGCCATATCCCTTCTGGTGCCACCAATGCTCCACAGGTAGCAGCACCCATCACATTACTCCACTGCTGATCCACCCTAACCAGTAGCACGCCCTGTCCAGGGCACACATAACGGACACAACACACGCAAACACCCCTTTACGTAGGTAAGCGCCGAGAGCACAGGTAGACAACGGCCTCATACGTTGCCATCATGATGGCAGTGTTTGGGATTTGTCGCAATAGCTGTGCGTTGAGTCCTCGATAGAGACCACGGCAGCCCTCGTCACGGAACACGAGACCCAGCGTCTGCCAGAACTTGTGGTATTTGTTGCCTTCCTCCCGTAGTCGCGTCCTCGCTACCTCTGTCAAACAAACAACCAGAACAGTTCAGAAGTATTGCCTGCGTTGGAACCATCATCATTACAGGGATAACAATCACAATAAAGCCATCCATCATGTAATGTGACAGTAACGATGACAATGAATGAAACTACTGTCAAAACAACAGCAAAGATTAAATGTTTAGAAAACTAATAATGACATCTACATAAGAAATAGTTTACATCTTTTAAACCCCACTGATATCGTAGATATTATTGATGATATGCCTAAGCTATGTTGTATGCATGTATATATGCAGTACAAATAATGTATATACATACAATGTTATTTACAATGTATCTTATTTATATGGCTCTTTTCTGTGCCCATAACATTTGCTTGTTTGCAGTGAATCACACCCTCCTTTTCTAAATTTTTTTGTACCAGTTTTAAAGCTTCTGGGAGAGACATACCATGAGGGTAGGCGAAGAATGTAGCGATGGTTTTGGACACAGCTCCCGCACACATGAACTCGATGAAGTTGATGGGGGAGCGCTCGTCCGAGTAGAGATCCTCCCCTCGCCACTCACACAACTTGGCCTTGATGCTCTCATAGATGACGAAATGGATAATAGTCTCGGCGATGCCATAGTAGGACGCTGTGATGCCCTTGTAGAAGCCAACGATACCCTGGCGTTGGTACACTGACCGGATGCAATGAAACGTCGTTAGACCACCACTGCGCCTGGAAATAAACACTACTGGTTAAGCCAACATCAACAATCCAGCACATCACTGACCATAATGACCACTCGCTCCATGTTCCTTTCAGCCGAGAGAATGACATTTTACATGGGAACATCTGTGAGTCAACCGCTTTTACATACACAATTCAACATTACTTCCCAAATTATGGGCTACAAATCTTGGGTACAGGAAGATTTGTCATAAAATTAACAGTAGGGAAACTCCTGGACTTTAATCTCCCTCATAGATTTATTATGATTAAAACAAATTTTAATGCAGCATAAAAGATTTCTGTACAACTACCGGTAAATGTGAATTCATTCAGCAAAAGATTGCATAATCTGACAAGCATAACAACTAGAGAAGAGTGTGGTATTGTCAACTGCCACTATGCTAATAAAATAGAATTCGGACACTTACTTCTGGTCAAGTTGTAATCGTGTTTTGATGAACCAAATTGGGTTCGTCACTGTTGATGCAGTAAACCCTGAAAAAGAGCGTCACTTGTCAGTACTACAGCCTTACCCAAGTCTTCACTAATAAAAGTTGCATGTCTGCCAGGTAAACCAGTTCTCATCGTGCATCATGTGTGATAAGCTTAACAAAGGCACTGATCCATGTTGTGATAACATGTTGTGATAACATGGTGTCCCTGCCCACATTATGGATCCAGTACATTTAAGAATCGGTCAAAAATTATTACGTGAAGAAGCTAATTGAAAACAAATACAGGCATTGGGAATTAACCTGATGCACCCTGAACACCGAAATTTTGGTGTTGATATTGATCGCCATGTGGCGCCACGTTCGTTCGCTTTGTTTATGCTGTTGGTGCCCGGATGAAAACAACACATGTGCGGACGTTTTGAGCCGTTTCTCGAATCTATCCGTCAATTATTTGTATTTTTGCGAATTTTTTGAAAGTGACCGATATCTCGTCAACGTTTTACGATTCATGGTTATGATGACTATGAGTGGGCATTGCATCTGTTGGGTTTTACATCCGATAATTCGGATGTAAATGACATTAGTAGCGGACAAGACAACGACATCGATGTGTCAATGATGTGTTGTTACTGTATTCATAGTCTTTTGACGTAACATTTGACTCACATTTGCAGAATTACTGCATTTATATTCCTTGAATTTTTCTTTTCTTTTCTATAAGTTATTATACTACAATACATGGTGTGCTCTGATATATAAGTCAGTAGATTACATGTACCTATGAAACATTCATTATTATGCATTTTGTGAACAGTTTTGTGTGTTTATATGTATATATGCTATCAACCAAAGTCATAGTACTTGCATGCTAATTGTAATATTTCACAGGTAAATGCAGATATTATTATAATTTCTCTTGCTGCTCATAGAGGACATGTAGGCCTACCTTGCAGTACCAAACTTGCCTCATTTTGTGCTTTATTGTGTCCATGAGTGACGAAATAAAACTAGATTTCTTATTTAATTTTTCACTTTGCGATTGTTTACATATGCTAATTATATGCTAATTAGCCACAGTTAATCATAACGTTGATAGTGTTATTACCATTGGTAAGATAAATATTCTGTGATTCAGAATATGTATATATTATAAGGGTTTTGATGAAGACTTTACATGTTACAGTGCATTTCATAATCCCATGGGTTGAAACAAAATCAACTCCCCCAGAAATTCAGGGCTTATCAAGTTAACTGAAGCATTAACAATTTGGCTCTGACTCATAAACACGACACTATTTTCACTAGCTACCAGAATTTTTTCACAAAATAAAACACAACAGAAAACAACAATTTCACTCAAAACTTTCTCCTGCAATACTGGGTTACATCAGGGCATCACGTTTGAGGTGAGCGATCGCTCTCGCTCCCTACTGCTCACGCAAATCAATAATCTAGGGAGCAATTTATTGCTCGCTGCCTGCGACAGGGCATTTCTTGAGTATTAGATTCACCAGGAAAGTCTACCCTCTTTATAACGCAGTGTTCAGGCTCCAATATTCGGAGTTCACATATCATCCGTCACCGGGGAAGGCGATCACAGCCCGCTGCACCAAGATTGCAAGAACGCCATCGAACCCATGATGTGCTGGCTGCGGTTTATATAAAGTTGTCAAATGAGTGTCAATGTGTATTATGTTTAAATGTAACATACTGTTGTATGTCGAACTGAATAAAATACATGTATACATGTACAGTTATGGAATAGATAAGGGATCAACAATTTTCGCTACGATCTGACTGACCGACTACGCTGCAATGGGAATCGAAAATAATAACCTGAATCTGAACTACCAAAAATGTATATGAGTTGACAAGGAGTGTAAAAGTTGATTAAACATTGAAAACGAAAATTTTAATAATTGTTCCACTTCGTCTTTCAACTGCTCTAAACACATAAATTCACGATGCACATCTCCGTTACCACTTAACAGTGATTCACAATTTCATGTGCGGATGATGAATTCATATTTTTGCGCACCGAATTTGAGTTGTGCTTTTGGCATTATGATGCAATGGAAGTATGCCATTTTACCCCAGTTTATATTGGTGTTGCCCACTAAGCTGCATTTATGACTACACATCTGATTCTTATACAAAGCGTATTTGTGAATCTCAATTGCAATTTTCAAACCGCCTAAGTGAAGTCGTCACTGCCAAGGCATGGACACAGCACACTGGTCAATGCCATGGCATTGGGCTTGCCTAGGCTATGCTTATGATGATCGATGACATGTTGCAATTCAAAACTGTTTCACCAATTGCAATGTATCAGGTTTACTAAAGGGAGTTTACTAAACCCCTTGTATGGGGTTTACTAAACATTTATTTCATTGCACAAAAGTCATAGCGCCAAAAAGTACCAATAAAAATTTCATGGCGACAATGACAGAATCCGAATGGGAAATGGTGGCACCACCACACGGTAAAAAAACAACAAATCACTCGCCTCAATTAATTTGGCATATTTAAGCGAGCGATTTGATTCTTTATGTCACATTCACAGGAATGACTGGCAACTCATATCTTTAATTGATTCACGGAGAGATAGATAGACAACAGGACTGACCAGCAATGAAGGCAGAACCAATGTGGACGATTGGTGTGTCCGGCGCGAATACTGAGTTGAAGAAGACCTTGCTCTGAGCGTATGCACAGAAGTAGATGGCCCTGAAGCAGCAAGAACACTATTAGACAAACATGACAGCACAAACATAATTACAATGATGCGGCGGATGTTCAGGAGTGTGTGTTTGTTCCAACACAGAGGGACGTGCTATTGCAGTGATTATTTATGTTCATGTGCATAACACAACTTCTCGTAAACATATCAAATTGCAGCTACCATGTCTTTACTTTATCACTAAACACACATAGACATACTGTAACTGAGAATAATACATGAATTATTCTGAAATGATGATTATCAGATCTTAAACAAAGCTGTTCAGTTTGGTGTATGATCAAGCAGTGCAACTGTGTGAATATGTTGGGCTGGTCATATAACAACCAAAGACATATGCACAATATCACTCAACCAACAACACGGAACTGTCTGTGGCATCACTTTGCATACTGACTAACAACGATGAATCAGACTTTGAAAACAACAAAACAATTAGTCAGTGTGCAAATTTAGGATGGGCGCTGCCATGTTTACCATGGTTACGCTGATTGCCTTCGTCCGTTTTAGTCACCCAGCAGCCATCTTGATTGCGTAGCCGCTGCCATCCGAAAACAATGTGGAGGTTTTTGACTGCAACAGCTGACGTGAGAAGATGCCGACTCTGAGCCAGAACCAGCTCTTGGTGATTGCCTTAGCATCTAGGGTTGGCGCATCACGTGAACCATTAACATTCCTAGCCTGTCAGAAGATGCAGAACAGGGGCAAATCGAATGTGAAAGGGATGTTTCCCTCACTTCAGGGTCATAAACGGACTCTCTACAGCTGATTTGTAATGAGCCAGGACCACTTGACCCTTCTTAAGGGCCCTTGACCTATCTCTCCTAACAAGCTATGTTGATCTTTCACTCTGTACTTCATTTCCATTTATGTTCCTCTAAGGTGGCTGGGGTGGCTATTTTAGGATTGTTTTCGATCAAGTAGTTTCAGTAGAAGTTTCAAGGCAAACAAACCATTTTTTCCACAGATTGTGGTACTTCTAAGTAATATCCAAGATGAATAAAACCGAGTTTTAGATTTCTTTGGTGATGTTTCATGATGAAATAAAAACAATATATAATAAAATGCCCACAAAATGCCAGTTTATATAATATTGAGAAACACTCTGCAGAAAAAAATATAATATATAATATTCTGATTTTTATTCGTTGATATTATTATTGTACGTTTTAGTTGGTTAATTGCAATAAAATTTAATGACACCCAAAGACGACACATTGTTAGACAAACCCTCTACCAATCGTTATATAAGCTGCCTCCACATTTTGTCCACGTGTAAGATCCTTCATATGTCATTCCTCAGCACTGTGTCATATTTTTTTATACAAACTGAAATTAAATATAATTTCGTGGTTGCTAATAATAAAAAATTTCAGTACTTATAGATGCCTGTATCATGCTTGAAATGTGATGTTTCTTGTTGGCGCGTTACTTGTTTTTGACAGAACTCGACAGCCATTTCTAATATTGACTGTTTCCCACTACCAGGGCCCTAAAACTTGCATTTTTGCAGAGACAGTAGTCACCCTGTATTGGTTCCTCACCCTATCGGGTTATTGCAAATGGCCGCCAATCACATCATCAGATCCATTCCAAAACAGCAAACAGTGTTAATATTTACAAATTTAATCAGCATCATGCATCTAAGTAGGCATCATACTACAGTGTACTGGTGACGACTAACTAGACATGTTCCACTTTCACAGCGAATTAATTTGTCATTTGAAACACATGATTGGTATTTGGTAGATTATTTTTAAAGGATTTTTTTTTAAAATTCAATGTTAGTGCCACAAGATTATTTATGTTCAATATTTATGAGGAAAACGAAGTAATTAACACGTAAGCCACCCGAGCCACCTTAAAAGCATATTTTCCACAAATATTTGCATGTTGGCAGTGCAACTAGATTGACTCTAAAACATTATCTATGTTGTGCGTTATCTATGAAATGGAGAAAAGTGTCTTGTTCTTATCTTACAGCAATGCTTAGTATTCTTGTAACAACAATGTTGTAGGTTTTATGTACACTTTTCAAAACACTATTATATAAGTTTCCCCAGTAATACAGCTAAGATTGCAGCGAGGCTTTGTGAATAATAAAGCTAAGCAGTAAATACAATGCTGACCATTGCCAACTCACCGTGATGGAGCCACGCCAACCAGATTAGGCCCCAGACCTTTAAACAACCCTCTCACACCCTCCGTCTGGATCACATGTCTGCAACCACAAATCATGCACTGTAACAGAGACGATGCACCATGGCAGACTTTCGGTTTTAGACACTCGTAAAAATGTAGCATTTCGTTTTTTAACTGACTGAAAAATTCTATAAAAAAAACCAAGAAATCTGATGGTTATCTCTTTTTACCAATACTTGCAGCCAAACTATTCATTCAGGTGATATTTATATACCGAGTAATGTTGCTGTGCCGTTATTCTCCAGGCACCTTTGATTTATGCAGGCTATGTCATATCAGATTTCCAAACCATTTTTTACATTATGGGGGGAGGGAGGAGGTGGAGACATAATGTTATGTACAATTTTCATGATTCATCCACTCACAAATAATCAACAGCTGTGAAAAGCCCATCAAGACCAGGTGGGAGATGGCAATCTGACAGCCTACCACTAGTGGGAATATGTCGTTCACATGGGTGTATATTTAGCTGGATGTGAGCAGTCTCTGCACTCACCTGAGACACAAGTAGAGACTCATCTTCTTGGAGTGTCCCAGCCCGGCCTGTGTGGCCGTAGTGAGGGTGTGGGTCGGCAGGGACGTACATGTGCTGTACTTGTATGTACTGGGCGTCTGGCCTGGACACTGGTTGACCACTTGGTGCACATACACAGACGCTGGTGTCTGGAATGTGGCCACAGACGACTGGAGTCGTGTCTTGACCACCTCTAGTGGACATGTAATCACCGCCCCTGCTGTTCCGCCGACCCTGAAACCACGAACACCCAACATGATAACATCTTTAAGACATATCACACAGAATATTGAAAATTGTCCTATAATTCAGCTAGACTGTGTGGGTATGTTAAGCTAACCCTCCTAGATGCTTGGTATCGCGGGTGCCAAACTTTCTGGGGTTCATCTATGACCCCAGGAAGGATCCATAACACTTGTTTTGTTTTAAAAATTCACCCCACTATTACCTTTTGGAGAATTACCCTTTGTACATGTTATTCCCATTTATGTAAACTGTCCACTAATCAGTTTGATATTATATGCCAGAACGTGCTGCATACAGAAAAGCCGCAGGGGACGGATTATGTAATGTGGCACAATCGTAGAAAACATGCTTAGCATCACAAACACAAGCTACCAAGTTATCCATGGGTATTTCTGCTAGTAGTTATCCATGGGTATTTCTGCTAGTAATGTTAATAATGTTAACCAGTTCAAGAAGATATTATGCCAAGTTTTCTGCCAAATCCACAATATTTCCACATTGTTCTGATTATCTGCATGGAATGCTAACACAGGCCAAATTTTACTTTAATTTTCTTTCTTCACAACTCATCAATAAAACAGAAAATGCAGCGTGCATCTGAATGATCATGAGTTGCACTGAACCCTGTTTACGGCCACTATGAAATGATCATGAGTTGCACTGAACCCTGTTTACGGCCACTATGAAATGATCATGAGTTGCACTGAACCCTGTTTACGGCCACTATGAAATGATCATGAGTTGCACTGAACCCTGTTTATGGCCACTATGAAATATGGTTCATTTCAAAGTCTAAGCAGGCAAGAAAAAATTTAGAGGCTCCTTTTTTGGAATACCAGCCAGATCAGACCAGCCAAGTGTCCTGGATTGAGAAACCTATAAATAACCTCCACAGAGACTGACCCTGGTAAACATGTGTCTACTGTTGACCAGTGTCCAGTGCTGATCTAAGACCTTGACTGACCTCAATGTCAGTCAGAAATATAAACACAACATCCAGACAACACAGAATAACCAGATTAGTGATTTAATTATGCACGGATGTACTAATGATGCATTACATCTGTGCATTCACGTGACCATGAATGTGTAGGCGTGGATGCATGCACAAGTGTGTACTGCTCAGCGTGCATGACAAGAGTAATCACTGTGTACATTTATGTAACCTGTACACAACATTATGACAAGCCACCGGAGTGTGGCTCAGACTGGTTCTGACACGGTTTTGATCAAAACATAGATCAGTGGAGCAAATATAATTTATAGACCAGGCCTTCTCCATGGGTGTTTAAAGTTAACTTACCTATAGTCTTACTTTTATATATAATTATATAATTTAAAATGTTAGTTACGTAAATGTGTATTTAGCCTAGCAATAATCATAGTAGTCTGGTTACCTAGTTGTATGTGCATTGACCAGTATTCACCACCTAAACCTTTGTCATTACAGTTCTGTATACAATCATGTTAACTTTAATTAGATTACATTTCAAAAGCATGGAGCTGAGCACTACACCTTGGTAAAAATGTATTTAACATACATACATACATACATACATACATACATACATACATACATACATACATACATACATACATACATACATACATACATATATATATGTTAAATGATTTGTGTGAACTGTAGATAAAGTATATATATATATATATATATATATATATATATATATATACTTTATCAACATTTCACGCATATCATGCGAAGACTTTTTACAATATCACATATTTTCAATATTAGTTATTACACAGAATTATGTTAAGCCAGTATAATAGTACATAATTATCTGATTTTTAATTGTTCCCCCCAGGTAAGATACATTTAACACAATACTAGAGAAGACTTGTAAATGTTATGGAAATTGGATACATCGAGACTGGGGTTCTCAACTTGCTTGCTGCAGTCAGACAGTTGAGCATTGTATTCAGTCCCTTCTGCGCCGATTCAATCAGTCATGTCAAATTTGCCAACATACAAACCTATTTTTAAATAGTCTGTGTATCTGAATCTGAATACACCACTACAGTTGTTGTATGTGGGTCGCACTGGGTGCATCACAGAAGTGGGCCATGTTTATTAATGTGACGTTTGTGTATTCTTACTGCATGATTGAACAGAGCTCTATGAGAATTAGAGACTGTGTCTGAATGACTAGGTCTGCCATGTGTGTAGCAAGAGTAGTTTTGTACAAAGGAACTTTCCACAATCATAAACTTATCATACAAACTATATCCTGCAGCAATTGGTAGCTAGGCGCATTGCTGTTGTGCTAAACAGATCTAAGTGTGTAAGACCTTCCATTGTCATAGTATTGCAAGATAATGATGCCTCCTTACATATTTCTTGACACCTCTGAAAAAATAGGTGTAGATATGAGGGGAGATCGACTCAGTGACAAAAGTGACAACCACAAAAGTGACAACCACAAAAGTGACAACCACACAAATTCTGTCTCACACAAATTAGTCAGAATGACATAACAGTGAGCAACCAAGTGAACCAACATTGCCACAGCTTGCAGGTGCTGGCAGTACAAGTCATCATGACATCATAGTGGTGAACATTTTAACAAAGAAAACAAGTAAATAAAATATTATTAATAACAAAACCAAGACCATGATATCATTCCATTCATTCTAGTAAAGTGATAATATATACGCAGGTCACACTTGTCGTCATTGTGAAACAACCAGGGGCCGGTTTCATGTCGCCTACTTAAACTACGCAGTTACTTAGCGCTACGCATGTGCGTAAACTCAAAATTTTGCATAGCTAAGTAGTTGCGTAAAACTAAGCAAGTCGAGTTTTATGTAGCGCGCCTGACCTATTTCTTAACTAAGAATGCGCGTAAGGCTATCACGTGGTTAGATGAGTCGTTATCAACGGGCAATCCCCGGGATTCCCCTTCCCATAATCCCGTTAGTGACATGGCGAAAGCACGCGACACAGTCGACAGCGTTAATACTCGCAGCATGCCGCAATTTTACAGTATAAATTGAGGAACAATGCGACCAATCTGCGAAAGAAACAGAAAGCGATTGCTTATTATTTACTATGCCGGCTATATACATCGTTTAAGGAGGTCAGCAAACAGGCCTATGCCATTCAATAGTGTCAGTGTCCAAATAATTATCAGACTTCCAGTGTTTATTATTGTATTAAAGTTATCAAAAAGAAAAGCACAGTCTGATTAACACAACTTATTTTATTAATGTATATAAGGTTTTTTTTTAATGAAAGTTCAATACATTAATTATTAATTCATTATAAATTCACAGTTGTCAACGCTGTAGCTTGTAGGCAACTAGAATACAGTTTTCCATGTTCTTATCCAAAATCTTCAGTGAACATTCTGCTTCACAGCTTGATGAATGACAGTTCCATTCTCTGATGCGGTTTTACAACCCTTAATGAGGATTCCTGCTGATGTGTCAAGTGTTCGTGGAAGAGAACGTATCGCGATACGAGTCGGGCGAACGAAGCAGCCACTCTATGGACTGCTTTAGACACTGTTGCCTTGCTAGTTGCTAATGCCAAACAAAATCGCCGACAACCACTTAAAAGTTATTATATTGTACACGCAAATAAGCGCAAGGCGACAAGAATTTGGAGCGTTGCTGTGACCCAGCCTTTTTGTGTAGAAATAAAAACGTTGTCAGCGGTCAAATCGACTAAGTCTATGATGTCATCACGACAAAAACGGTACCTATTAAACACTTGACATCACCGTACATTTCGAAAGGGTGTGTTTTGTCTCTAAACACTCCATTCCAGTGTAATCCTCATCTTGCTGCGTCATTTAGTCGACGTTGTTGGAGAGCCGCCATTTTGAAAAGTCCCTAAGAACTACTTAGTTGACTTACGCCACGGGGGTAGGAGGCGCAGGCTAAGTAGGGTGTTGCGCCCACTGCGTAGTCTAAGTAGATGACATGAAACGCGTAAATTCATAAGACAGTCATCTTAGTGCTAAGTAAACTTTCTTAGCCGCTAAGTAGGCGACATGAAACCGGCCCCAGGATCTGATAGTGACAGAATATGAGGCTGAAGGCACAGTGACCTCAATCAGGCGAACCAGTCCTACAGAGATGACACATGCTGTGATAGTACAGCCAATGATTACAGCCTTCCTGTGCATCAAATGCAGCTGGGACAAGTATCTTCAGTGAGCTACATCATGGTGCACACCTAGATGACATAACTGTGTGTCAAGTGTCTAGATACCTGGTGTTTGATGCTGATGGGCAGGTAGTCCTCCCAAATCTGGCATTTGTCAGGATCAGGTAAGGTAACACACTGAAAACAGTACTCGACTGAACCAAGCAGCCATCATGTTGGCAGTTATTTATAATATATGATTAACTTATAAACAACCTACTCCCAATCATATTTTCACCATGCATACGTCAACTTAGACAAGCTTCTATTGCTACAGCTGGTTATTTGGCAACCAAAGTATGGATGATAAGACCAGGCCTAACTTATCCAAAACTAATCGCATCTTAATTTGAGATAAACAGTTCCTGAATTTGAATATGGAAAACTACGTAGGATAGATAACTACACTCATGGAGAAGTATTGTGAACAACTAGTCAACTACCATAATACCTACTACCTATTGTCCGGATAACTGGATGAGATGAGGATTGCTAGTTAACAAATGTAAACAGACTTATACATAATCCTGTGGACCAAAGTCAAGTCTGGACACACAGGTGCAATTTCTAAAAACTGGCAATGCCTGACATAAGAGTTAACACTTCTACTTCAATGATATATCATCACTGAATGATTTATTTGTTGTCAACAGCTAAACACCACCTGATAACAGTGCAGTGGTGCTTGACATTGAACCTGCATCAAACAGACGTTAAGTGTTAGATGTTAGCAACCATCTGAGAAACAAATACAGACGAGACTCCATTGAAACTATGTAGGATCCCATGCAACTCAACACGGTTACGATACCTAATCTCAACATGGTCAGGAATCAGGATATCTAGCCTCGACATATCATGCCTCACTGCAATGACCGACTGGCTGACTGACAGGGCCAGGGCCACACTGCAATGTCTAGCTGTCATGGCCACACTGCAATGTCTAGCTGTCATGGCCACACTGCAATGTCTAGCTATCATGGCCACACTGCAATGCCTAGCTTTTATGGACACATCACAATGCCTAGCTGTTATAGCATCATCGCAGTGCATAGCTGCCATGGCCACGTTGCAAAGCCTAGCTGTCATGGCCACATTGCAATGCCTAGCTGTCATGGCCACATTGCAAAGCCTAGCTATCATGGCCACATTGCAAAGCCTAGCTGTCATGGCCACATTGCAATGCTTAGCTGGCATGGCCACATTGCAATGCCTAGCTGTCATGGCCACATTGCAATGTTTCGCTGTCATGGCCACACTGCAATGTTTAGCTGTCATGGTTACATTGCAAAGCCTAGCTGTCATGGCCACATTGCAATGCCTAGCTGTCATGGCCACATTGCAATGCCTAGCTGTCATGGCCACATTGCAATGCCTAGCTGTCATGGCCACATTGCAATGTTTAGCTGTCATGGCCACATTGCAATGTTTAGCTGTCATGGCCACATTGCAATGTTTAGCTGTCATGGCCACATTGCAATGTTTAGCTGTCATGGCCACATTGCAAAGCCTAGCTGTCATGACCACATTGCAAAGCCTAGCTGTCATTTCACGTGCTTCCAGATCCTAGATTTTGATCCCGAAGCGTTAGACTATTAGATTTTCATGATTAGATGAATCGGTCAGAATCCTTAGTACTCGGGAGCTCAATATGGTATATTATTAGTTAAAACTCCATTATCACCGCGTAAACAGACCGTAAATGGCCACCGTGTGCAGCACCTCAAACTGGTTGCAACGACTGGCGGCGGTTTCCCCTGAAACGGGCTTGGCCTTGGCTTGGGTAGTTAATTCAATAAAACTTTACTGTCCATTTAAAAATGGACAATTCCCCGGTTTTTCTCAGACATAAAATGCGGCTACTATATCTGTGGCGACGCAAATAAGCACAAAGTTTATGCATATTCGGCAGACAAAAAAACAAAATACACTGCGATCCATGTAGTTTCTAGGAACGCGGTGCCCTTGCCTTGGCTTTACGTAGAGTAAAAATGGTGAACGATATCTTCGGCGATAAAATATATTAGTGCCTTTTTTGCATGATAACTATTATTTGTTTTGAACAATTTGCCCCCTATTATTAACTTTGACCGATTTGCCACCCTACACTATTATTTGGCCTATATGTTTATTTGGCACTTGAGAGTTGTTACAAGATCCAAGTTGCAGTGCTGAGTTGCCAGGAACATACTGCAATGCCTAGTTGCCAGGAACACACTGCAATGCCTAGTTGCCAGGAACACACTGCAATGCCTGGTTGCCAGGAACATACTGCAATGCCTGGTTGCCAGGAACATATTGCAATGCCTGGTTGCTAGGGACATATTGCAATGCCTAGTTGCCAGGGACATACTGCAATGCCTGGTTGCTAGGGACATATTGCAATGCCTGGCTGCCAGGAACACACTGCAATGCCTAGTTGCCAGGAACATATTGCAATGCCTAGTTGCCAGGACATACAGCTCAAAAGCCTAAGATTAGTCGCTTTAAAGAAAATAGTTTTATAAGTTTTTAAAAGTTGAATTTTAATGTCACACATTTTATTTCCAAATGGTTCATAAATCAGCATATGACTACTTATGTAATACCAAAATATAAAATATAAGTCCCACACAAGTAATGCTACATTGCATGTATGACACCTAATACCTATATACCATAACTGAATGTAATTTCATAGGCTTTTAATTAATGCAATTTGGAAACACGTTTGCTACGGTGTTTTAATATATTCAAATATATGAATTTCTAACAAATTTGGCAGTGTCCAGTAATATGGAGGTCATTTAGCAATAGTATTGGGATGGCATAATCGACTGGATAGAAAAATGGCTGACTGGCAGAACATAGCGTGTTGTAGTAGATGGGCGAGGTTTCAAACTGGAAATCAGTTTTGATTGGAGTACCACAAGGATCAGCATTAGGATCTTTATTATTCTTAATATATATATATATATATAATAATCAACCATAAAGACAGAACTTCCTCTCCATATAGAAATGCTTGCAGGAGTAGTAACCAACTAGTCAGATGGAGGAATAGTATTCATTATCGGCGATAAGCTTGCGCTAGTCAACCAGGCAGTAATAGACATTCTTCAGTATGCAGCCGGAGGCGTGACAGGCAGAGAAACTAAAAAGCGAACAACGGCAATTGGAACTGGTCGATGCAATGTGAATCAACTGTATATAATACCTTGGGGGGAAATGGAGAAAACATCTGGTACATTGATTATATGCACCTCAAATGATAATGACTCAATTGTCAAATTTGTCAGTCACTCATTGACCATAATTATGCACTGTATCCAGACGGGTAGCCATAATTATCAATAACAATATCCCACACCTCAGGATTCTGTTGAAGTAGAATGCAAGTGACTTCTTTCTGTAGAGCCAACTGGGGACTGGGTGGTGTCTTTCTCAAGAAGTATGACTTTCAAATTAACCAATGGCAATGACATCACAACTGCTGTCAATCTGCCTTGGTGAGATTGCTAGTAGACGACTAGACGTGAACACTTTCTATCAATGCCATAGTCACGAGTTGACCAAGATATATATATAGGAGTGGATTAGGGGGTCAGAGAGTATCTAAATGAGTTCTTCGTGACTGTAAACATGGGTATGTACTCATTAACAATTACTATAGGACCAACAATAAAAAACAAATGATGAAAACTATTTTAATTGAAGGAAGCCTGTTTTTCAATACAAAATGCTATTTTCATGAATGTGAGCAGTCCTAGACATTTGAATATGATTATAATGGATTCCTTGTGTCTAAAAACATAGGATTGGATAGTAAATTTTTTATTGTAGCCCCCTAATTGACAAAATTATGCAAACACTTGTTTTTCACTCAAAAATCACACTTTTTAATCTTAGTTCACAAAAAAGTCAGAAAAGATTTCACCAATTTAAAAAAATGGTATTTTCTTTCTCCTGACATATTTAGCCATCAAATAAGGATCTGACAATGTCACCAAAATAAGTGACAGTTTCTCCCACTCCTAATCAAACATAATGTTACTTTCAACAACAAACTGTTTTGCAAATAAAATTCACATTGAAATGTTTATTAAATTCATTACTTTATTGGAATGTTCTGTGCTAATTATAAGAAATGAACAATATTTGGTATAGTTTATATTTATTAAATTATTATATATTCTAATTTAAAGCAGTGTCTGCTTTAGTTTTACGCACAAAAACTTTGCTTCATTACGTATACTTATAATTAAACACTCTTGTGGGGCCAGTTCAAACTCATCTGGGCTGGTTCAAAATAGAACTGGGCCAGCTAGAAAATTTGTTGGGCCAGTTCATTTTTGTGTGTGCAAATTTCAGACACTGCTGGATGTCAATTTTCTGGATCGACAAGTGTGTGAGTTTTACCATAAGATTAAGTCTTACTGTAGGATGTTTATATTTTTACGTACATTATCTTATAAGAAACCAATTTCTTAACAATTTGGTAATGTTGTTTAAATACCTAGTCAGGTAATTTGATTATCCAGTTTATCCCATCTTTACTCACTAACTAACTGTGCTCCATATCGACTTGTTGATTAGACGACTTACTGATTAGATAAGCCATTGAAATGTCTACGATCAGCAAATGAGAAGTACTGTTGTATAAGGCTTTGCATGATTATATTTGGATAAATATGTCCAAGATCAGCAGAAGACACTGCTAGAGGTTAGTTAACTACACATGTTATATTTTTATGTAATACCCTTCATATATGTTTATGCAATACAAGAAAACAAGCATTGGCATGATAAAATAAATATAAAAGAACAAAACTTGACACTGGCAAATAACAAACAGTAGATGATGGTCATCACAGTTATTGATGATTAACTCATAATCAGTCCAAATTCATAATTATGTTATTAATAAACTTCTATGTTGCTGATGTACTGAGAGTATGTGTTATGGCAAAGTAATGGACTGTGTGGCTATCTGCACTATTGGGTGTATTACTATGCAGTCATATTATACTTAGGTTGTTGGTATAGATCTGGACCTGGACGTAGTTCAGAACGACATGCGTCGGTAAAAATAGCAGCAGCTAAAGTTCCGTCGCTGCCAGACAACGTATGAATCAGTTATGCTAGTATACGTCCGGCACTAAAACATTGCAACATTAACTGCCGAACATCTCATGTAGGCGATAATTAGGCCTGTCTTGGTCTTCGAAAGGTCTAGACCTATGTTTATTACTACATTAGAACAGCATTGTTGTCAATTATATATATATATATATATGCACAAGCGCAGTTATGTATAAAATCGTACTCATTGTCAATCATCGTACGAGTATGAAGTATGTATGAAGATATAACTGCCTGTCTAAACTATAGATGTCTCTAATACTTTTGAGATCTTTGGAAGAAGAGAAGAGACCTAGCTATACTTTTCAAATAATAATGTATCATTACTTTGGCAAATTTGAGCATATCAGATAATATTCCGATGTTTAGCGCCTGGTTTATTAATGATTTGTTGACGTCTGCATGCGCACATTATATGACGCTGGGAATACGCGCACACGCTTACTGCACCTACAAAGCGGAAAGAGTGCCAGACCAATAGTTGTGTTTATTGGTCCAGAGGCAGAGCACTAGCCACACCGTATAATTAATGGCTTCGATAACTCAAAAGCCAAAGTAGGACCTTTTTGACATTATCACCAATGTTCACATTTCTTAATAACTTTTATGTAGCGTGGGCTTAAGTCAGGATATGCTCACAAAAATATTTACCGGTCAATCAGCAGCTCAAAGGGAACCGCAAAACGTGTATAATTTCACCTAATATCGCCCATGACGCATTTAACTTGTCGACGTCATGATAGCTCTACAATACGAACCATTAGTTGCAAAGTTTTTAACTTATTTCGTTTGTTTTTATTTAAAAAAATTATCACAGTAATAATCATGATATTCTTCAGCAATTCGTACTTAGGACATAACCACGGGCACGGCGACCCAGCAGATATTCGTTGCGAATGACATTTTGGCTTTCATGCTGTTTAATACGCCATTTAGTTGTCAATAATTGTCATCAAAACGCGCAGTTAGTGGTTTAATTGTTATTCAAACATTACGGAGCCCGGTTGTTGTGTCATTTTTGGTCAGTGTGGAAAGAAAATCATAAAACAAATTGCAGACGAATCAATCACGCTTGGCCTTGACAGAAACACGCGGCGTGTTTTCTTTAGTCTAGAGTTTGCGTCAAGTAATCTGGATAAAACGATTTTATTCCATTTTATTTGCTTTGAGGTATAGTTTACTTACCCTCCGGCTAGCAAGTGGACAGCAGTATTATCAGAAGCCATTACTGCTGCGAGAGTTCATAAGGTAATTGCGCAGAAATACTACCAAACACGACCTTCCTTTACATTCTAACACACATCGTACAAAAGTAAACTCGCGGTCACGTGTCGCGTTATTTATGTTACCATTGGTCATTGTGAACTCCGTAGGTTTGATTGGTTATGTGGGTTAAAGGTCACATCTTCGTTTACAAGTTTTCCGTTCACATGCAGCTCATTCACTGATCATGTGAACAGTCAACGTTGATTGGATAAAGCTTGTCCGGTGTGTGCCTCCATAACAGATGCGATGTGTTTTGCTTACCCCTAGCATTTCGGCTGGCGTTATATCTCAAGAGAAGATTCTGGAACGGATGTATACCGTAGCTAATAATAGAAAGGATGCGTCAGGAAATAAACTTTCGGCACGTGTCACTGTTTCGAGAACTAACCATCCATAAACGCGCATAATTCTTTTCTTTGCCAAACAACCCCAAAAATACTACACTCTACCTATCAAGTGACATAAACGCATTGTTGCGTCCAAGTCAAGACCTGCGTTGGCACATCATTGATTTACCCGGGATGAGACTTCAGTTTTGTCCAGTTTCGGTGGAAACTCCGATCAGCGGGAAGTTTGGCTAGTTGTGTACGTATTTTTGGCGACAATACTCTACAATTCACTGATAAAACTAACCCTTTGCACAACGGAAACTCCAATCAGCTTTGGCTAGTGGCAGTAGTGAGTCGACTATTTAATTTTGTTCTGTTTATGACATGCTTCGAACTGCACGTTCCATGACCATGACACTGACAAAACTAACACGTTTTGTTTTGCTTTTAGATTTGGCTTTGGTTTCGACTTTCAACTTCATCGTCAAAGTTCAAGTTTCACTACAGTATATTTACCATTTTATACGTGTACTGTTGTACGTGTACGTGTACTGTTGTACGTGTACGTAGTCACACAGCCAATGCCCAGTGGAATTTTTTTTCCCAGGCCATGGCATGAGGCATGACGTAAACTAGCAGAATTTCACAGTCACAACTCAGATATATATATATATATACCCAGTATATAATTATTAAAATGCAGTATCATATAATATGGCAGAACTTCCCTTCTATTCTAGTCTACTCCCTCCAATCTAGCTCTATATGTTGTAGATTCAAGATTGCAGTCGAGTGAGTCGACTGCCAGCCCGTATGATATTTTATGTCATCACTTACGACTTATGTACTATATTGCTGTTTGCAATAAATGATAAACTTTTCAATAGTCCATTCAAATATATGTATATATATACTTGTTTGTCATTAGGCTATTATAATTAAAATAACTGATTCAATGAAAACATATGGCCATAAAATATCAACATGCCAAGCCATATAGGAGGACACCTAAAATCAAGGACCAGTATAGATGCCAGCTTTACTCTGGGCTTCAGAGACAGAGGAGAGCAACAACAATAAAGATTTAAATAAAACAAAAAAATGCATGAGAAGATGCTTTTGACAATTCATATTCACATAATGTTATTGATACGTGTGCCAGAATGGTGCAAACATATGACCAGCATAGCAGGCCTGAACAATTATGGAATAGCTACATGAAAGTCATGTAAATGTAAATGCACTTTAAAGATGGTTGCTAAAACATAAATAGTTATTTACAGGGTGTATATGTGATTAGGGTTCTCCTCTCACTCTACTTAATTGTTCCATATTTGCATGTCCCAACTGTTCCAATGGTGTGACAATAATTTCACCTGTTACTACAACATTGCATTTAAGATAAACACCCAATACAGTGTTCTAACTATCATTAGGCAATATGACCCACATGCCTGGAGTGTATTTTTTAAGATTTTGATAAAAATATATTTCCACCCCTTCTGGTTGGATGGTGCTGCACAGCACTTCTATTAGTCTGTTATGTTTTACGAGTTTGGTTATGGCACAGTGTTATATGTTATTTGTATCGTCCACAATATCCCTTTGACCAATGTAAATAAAAAATTAGGTTTCACTTTCGGAGAGTGGTCCATGCATATAATACTGATATAAATTCACTATTGTATATTGCTTGTACAAATTATGTTGCTGCACCAGTTAACCCATAAATAAATAAAAAAATTAATATATTCTTGAATGTTTTATTTGCGAAAATACAAAATAAGATCAGACGTTAACCATCCCTGATTAGGACGCATGAACATGAGACTTCTGCAGATTCCCAAATTTTTAATTATAGCCCAAAATGTCCACACATCCATTATATAACAATAACAAAATTATATATAGATAACTTAAAATCAGAACAGGTCAAATTTTGCAATAATTGTGTTTTTGAAAGGTCGGGGGGGAAAAGTATTTGTGTAAAGGTATTTTCAAAAAGTATTTCCCAAATAAATTTGACATAAAAATGTATTTCAAGTAAAGTAGTATTTGAAATTTATTTGCCAAAAAAACAATGTAATAAAAACAATATAACATGTTAACTATCCCTTGCGGCTGGCTGCATTATTCAGCACCACTCTCATTCTGCAGTTGTTAAGAAGTCGTACAGAATACAGACAGGAAGAATGCTGTACTGTTTCTACTTAAATTGTTAAAGCTGCTTCCTCGAGTGGTTCAGCCCATCACGAATCTGGTTCACTTATGTCCAGATGTGTAGTGTGTGACTAGTTTAAGTAATGTGCGCAGTCTGTTTAATAAAAATGCCTATTTTTGTTCAAACCATCGAAAGAATTGACTTGGTTGCTAGATCTTGTAAGGATAAAAATAGTGGATATCCAAAATGGTAAACATTGTGTAGGTCAATGCTGATCATGGGCGTGAGCTCAATCCTCTCGCCGATCACATGACAAAGTTATGAAATTTCACCAAAGAAGAAAATCGTGATTTTTCAGCATTTTGATTTTCACTTCGGTTAATGCTTGAACAAGCATTAACTAATTTAGTAGTTTGTCTGATGATTTCACAGAAACTACATACAAAAGTTGCGCAAACGAGCTAGCATGTTGCAATGGATACTAGGTAGGTTTGTATTTTTTGAAAATTAATTGGAAATGAGACTAGCAAAAAAATTTACTTGATTAAGCACCTTTAACTGTTGTAACCAATATACTAACCATTTGTTTTTTGGCTTGACCCTTCACAGGCTTCACTTAATGCCAGGGTGGTTTTACTTGATAATTTAAATCATGATTTAAATCTAAATCATAAAATTTAAATCATGATTTAAATCAATTTAAATCACCGTTTCTGATTTAAATAAAGGCATATATCCAGTACTTGGGACTGCTCAAAGCGCTTTAAACTTCACCCCTTGGTAGACGAGTTCATTCCAACGCCATCTCGACTTCTCTGGGAAGCATTCAGCCACACTGCATTTACTGCATGAAGACTATTCGTTCACATATCCACATCTGTCTGTATTCAGGTACTCATTTTCATAGAGCTGAGTGAACTGTGGCAATGTGAGGTGAAATAAATTGCCAAAGCTTCGAAATGGCAACAAGAGGATTCAAACCCGGGTTCTCTCAATTGAGAGTCCAACTTTCGAACCAATATGCCACAGCGCGAATATAGCACTAGGAAAAGTTATGTTCATAACCTATATGCATCATAATCATAAAAAACACTAATTGCAGTATAATAGCTATGATACCCCATTGTTAACCGTTGCTTTGATGTATTCATTTGGCTAACTTTTGAAGTTCATGGAACACCATTGTAATTACACAATTACTTGTACACCAAGGTGGGGAGTTGGAAGGCTTTGCTAATCTTTTAATTGTGTTTGATGTTAGTCTTTGGTTTGAGCTCAATTGCTGAATGGATGCTGCATTAGACAGTACAGTGGCTTGTCACAGTCAGTAGTTAATTGGATTGGAATTTTCAACATGAACCAACAAGGCTTTAGAGATCTGTTGATTTGTGAATACTGTTTATTGCTGTCAGAACTGTGTGTGTGTTTTCACAATGCCTGAAACTGGAAGGAAATATGATTGTACATATCTAAAAGAATTATGAAAAACAAATGTAATAACAAAATCTTGATTTTTTTAATAATGACTTTCTGGACAAATTGTAGTATCCAAATGCAGTTTTAGCAGAAGTTGTAACAATGGGATCAGTCCTAATGCATACAAGTGTTCATTTATGTATATAGTGATGTATATACCATGTCTTGATAACATATTTGTACATTTCCCTCTCCTTGTAAAATATGATTTTTTTTGCCTTGTATTGGAGCTAAAACAATACGATTACTGAAGTTTAATTCCACAGTTGTGTGCATGTCTTGACTGTGGGGATGACGTGTTGAACCTTCACCTTGAACTTGAGATTAACTCTTAAACACGTTGCAGTTTCTGTGAAAGTGGCCATATGCAATTATTCAAATGTTGTTTGACCTAGCATGTTGGAAAAGTACTGGATGCCCTGTTGAACATAGCTGTAGACAACTGTCTCCATGAGTTGATAATAGCCCATCATATAATGAAATGTTTATATTATAGTTCAAGTTTATGAAAACCTTTGTGCTGGTAAGTTTGATAAAATTTAAACACAACAACACAGTCCCTTAATAATCCATATGCTACCTAAATTATTGTTGAACTATTGGAGAAGAATGTGAATTATTATTTCATCTTTACATATTACTCTACTTTTTATGAGCTCTGAACATGAATAAAAGATTAAGTAAAAGTGTCTGTTTGGTTATGGTGCAGACTCATTATGTTAACACATATGCAAAACTCAAAACATTCCAGCTTTGTACATAATTGAATGAAGCCGAGTACAGTGTACTTTGGAGTTGTGTCAGATTTGTGTAAATAGTGAGAGACCAGTGCGGTTCAAATATTTCCTGGTGTCATTCAGCAACATGTTATTATTGGCAGGTGTCACCATCATTAATTGAAAGTTGATAAGAAACTATACATGCATACTCATCAGTGAAGTCTGTAATGGTGCACAAAAAGTCTGGAAACTTGGGTGAAAAATATATGTACCTACCTATGCGTAATAGGTGGAGAGGGGGTTCTCTAAATGTTTGTAGTTTTAGGGGGGCAGCAATACAAAGCGTAACAAGGGGGTGGGGAGGTCTAAAAAAAGTAAAAAAATTTGTGACGTATTTTAGAGATAGTCCCTTAGCTGATTCTTACAATGAACAGTGCTAAAAATTATTTTTTTCCTATTTTTTGTGAGTTGCTTCAATGTAATCAACATTTAAAGTTTGTTCAAATGTTTCATAATTATAAATTAACAAAAGTTAAAGTTTTATTTGGTGAGATGGCTTGAGAGTCAATTTCATTGATTAGTTAGATTCTGAATCATCAGTTATGGGCCAAGGTCTCGCGAGATCCAACCAATATATCACAGTTTCCACAACAACCTCCTTTTCAACATGCGCAGCAAACCAGGGCAGAACCAGAGCCGAGGACGTAGATAATCATACATGTTCGTTTACGGGTCTCGCATAGTTATGTTGCAAGTGTTCACCACTTAGGGTTGTCACGTACGAGAAACTGTTATGCCATCTATTGAGTATACTGCTCCGCTGCTTGTAAAACTAATTCACGACGCTGCAACGGTTGGCCAAATTTCGCAAAGGTAACAACAAATTGTCACAACGCAGGTTATCAAATGCGCGCATAGGTTTGTACTGCCATCTGACAGATTAAATATAGACACGTATCCAGTGATTATGCTGCCATCTAGCGAACGCTGCAGATTGCCAGTCAGTAAGGCTCACTTGTACAATTTTAATTTGGATATATGTCCGCTGTTACAGAATGTAGGATTTATACAGTAATGGGCTAGGCATTGGATTTTTTGTGTTGTATGACATTTTGAAGTACTGTATAATGTACACTGTCGTTAATGTTGTAACATGATTGCAAATTACTTATTCAAATGCTACAAAGATAGCCATAAACATCAAGTCTTTCTGCAGTCATGACCGAAGCAGCGTTGCTGAGGCAGCGGGAAAATAATTCGGTGATTAGGTTGGCGTGTCTCGGTGATTTAACGACGTCGGCCGACCTGGCGGACGGCTGCTGATTACCTGACTGGCGTTGCATGGAGGCATACATAACGCGGCACGAACATTATTTTATGAAACATTAATATGTTGCCCGCTTCGCGGCACACTGTCTGAGGCTGAGCCTTTGGCTGGAACGCCGTCCCGGGAGACCGGTCGAAAAGACGCGCTGATCGGCTTCGAAAGACAGGAATTGCGTGCGTACGTAGTAGCGATGTATTTGACGTTTGTGTGAGAGACATGTTTGATGTCTAATATAAGGACCACGACGCATGCGGTTACTTGTAAGATGTACGACGTCTAGCGTGTCCGGTGCAGTGCTACGATTTGTACAGTGAAGGCAAACCGATAGAGACGCCTGGTCTAGAGTGTCAGTCGTCCGCGTTGTGGTGCAATAGGCCCGCGTTTATCTGCTAACACGCTCTCGATAGGACCAACATGGGATGATATTTACCATCGTCTGGGAATCTGCACAGACTGTGGATGCTGAGTATTTCTAAGATCCGTGTTTTGGGAGGAGGTATGACTAATGTTACTCCTGTTTGGGAGTAATGCTAACACGCCATTAGGACGGCGGTGTCGCCAGTAGAAGGCAGGACTATGTCGTTGCATATCGGTCTACGCTGGCTCCGTTTGATGTGCGCCCGTCATATTGACCCGTGAGTACCGTTACGTGTGCCGTGGGCGACAATCCAACAAACCCATCCTTTAATGGTCAACCAGAAATTACAAGGCGGCAGTAAATTGGATTTTGGGACGATATCGTTGAGTTGTGTAAAATTGAGATAATATGCGAGTGCTGTAAAGGTGATACATCCGTAGTTTGTGGTTATCGACCGCGTGCTGTCACACCGTGCTTTTGTGACGGCATCGCTGCTGATAAAGACAAGCACACGTTATATATACTGTCGGCATGTGTGGCTTGACGTATCGGCGAATAGAACAGTTGCGCTTTTGTACCGTCATTTCGCTGGTCACTGTTCTGCATATCACATGACAAGGCTTACAGTGGGCTGGGTTTTTTTTTATTTATTGAGACACATAATACTTTTATTGTAACGTATGTCCTGCTAGTTGTTGCAAAAAAATAACGATTTATTGCTGAAGTTTTCATGCTTCATTCTGCCAATATTGCGACTGCGGTTTAGATTAGAGACTTGTCATCTATTATTGGCGCTCGTCAGTAACAATGCCGGGGACATTGCACTGCATGTGGGCGCGCGCATGTAGGCATTGTCACGTGCTCTTTTACCATTCACCACTACACGTAGCCAAGTGAAACTTGTCTTATTCTCATTTGTACTAACGTAGCAGAGACAACCGCTCGACAGTTTTGGACATTCCTTGAATCGTTGTAAGCGATCCGTTTGTTATGTTGTGATTGACGGGAATACGAACGCTTGTCACCTGGCAACGTGATTTACCTGACATTGTTGAAAGCATACATGTACTGCATGAAGATAATGCGAAGCATTCCGATATACGTTCGATTGTTCTCTTGCAGACGGCTTTGCTCGAGACCAAAGATGCGGCGCAACTTGAAGATACTACTGGCGATCGCTTTAACGATCAATTTCGTGTTCTTCTTGCGATGTAAGTGCGCTGATTGTAATATTTTGTATTTGGTCATTTTAGTCGCGTCAGTTTTTGCCTCTTTAGTTGCGGTCTATTGACGCTCGCTGCGGCATTGCTCTGTATTAACTGAACCACCGATAACCGACGATTTTTAATTGTAATCTTATTATCTTATGTTTAATGTCTAATCGTCAGATAGTAAACGTTTTCTTCTTGTATTAGGTGACTTGGCCCAGACAGGAATGAATTTGAGAACATTTGTTAACGTTATGTCGATAACTGTATTGGGGAATTCGTGTTTTGAATACGTGGACACAGAAGTAAATATATATTATGCGTTGCTGGTAATTTGTACGTCGGTGGGGTTTCGAATGTTTAATCTAAAAATTAATCAGAGCTACGTTATGTCATATAAATATACCGCAAATTTTCTTGTCCATCGACGCTAGTTACAAAACGTTCTTATGCACGCCCGTCCTGGGGGGTTCGAACGAACCCCCTTTTGAGAGAATTGTGTTTAACTATAATATTTATCAGAAATCATCCCAGAAATCCCCGGCTGACTGTGTAAGTTTGAACCCCCCTTTTCAAAACCCGTCTAGAACCCGTCCCCATATCCTTTTCAAAACCCGTCTAGAACCCGTCCCCATATCCTGTAGAGACATCGTAATGTTACAACGTGTTTAACAATAATAAACCATGTGCTTCCCAAGTGAGCTGTCAGCATAGAGTTACATCATTAAGCACCCCCCTATAAACAAGAGCGACAAGCCAGCTCACTGCAGTGAAGCGGTCGTGGACCACTGGCCGGCATTTCATTGCACGGCAGAAACAGTTGCATCCACTGCATGACACATAGGGTAGTACTGTTTATAGTGTGAACATAGCATGTTACAAATAGTTGTCTAACATATGTAAGTAAGTAAGTGAGTAAGTGAGTAAGTGAGTAAGTAAGTTAATTTATTTCCTCCTCACCATCATCATGTTCAATATAAGGTAAACAAAAGCAATGAAGATGAGGTGGCTACCAGAGAAGTATAAACTTCTCAGGCTAGTAGCCAGTGACGATGACACCAGGAACCATTTAACTTGAAGATTTGTCAATGTCATTTGTTCTTAATGGGGCATGGCCACCAGACTGATTACTAATTTGGGTGAGGGTGGTCCCAGCAGTTGTGTTATAAGTGTGGGCAGTTGGGTTGTTCATATTGGAGTGAGCATCGTGCATTAGTGTTAAACTCTCCAAGACAAACATTTTGGAGGTTTGCTGGAGAAAGTTGTGGGACAACGAATATGGTTATTTCCTGTGTGGCTTACAGCTGTACGAATCGACAGAAGACAGGATCTAACATCTTGTTATTTTCAGGTAATTTATGTCGCAAGTGTTTGTGCTGTGTTAGTGTATATGTGAATGAATGTAACAGTTTCGAAAATGTTCTGAAATATCAATATATTACAGATACGTTTGTTTTTCTTGGGGGAGCGTACATTAAGTGTTTTCCAGTAGTCACATTGATTGGGTGCAACATAAAATGTTATAGGGGTAGGATTCAGTTTTATAAATAATGTGTGCGTGCGTGTATGCATATTTGTAACTCATTTTTAAAACTCCACTAGATGTCAGCTCATTAATAAGATTTTTTTCTTTATTAAGCATTTAATAAGGCTCTCTCCTTTTTGATCGTCGTTTGCCTTTTCTTCGTTGTATGAACCACTATCACGTAACTAATTATGTACACATTGCAACATTCACATTCATTCTATGCATTTGTTTGACAAACCATGTGAAAGGTTGCCTACTAAAACAATTGACAGCTTAAATGAGAGAGCACATTTCTTTACATGACTTTGCAAGTTGGCCAGATAACATTCGAGAAAGATCTTGATCTGCAGGTGGAAATGGCTGTGATGGAGCTGCTGGGGAATGTGTTGGAAGATGGGAAAAGAATATTTTTGGGACCTTAGAGAAGAATGTCCAACAGGGCTTAATGAGATTTTGACCATTTGCAGTCATTACCTAATACATGTATAGAGCACTTCAGAAAGTTCAGTTTCGATCATGTATATTGGTGCTACTGTTATAGTTAATATGTTATGATATTTGATATACAAGGTGCATGGATAGATCGTGCACGTAATAAGGTATTAGGTATATATAGCTATGTAGTAATAATCTCTTATTAGTACTGTATATCTATAGATATATGATGAAGACTGGGTGCTGTACAGTATAAACACTGGGCCTCCAGTGGGTTCTTGCCGTGCAGCAGCATGAATGTCACTGGTCCATGCCGGCATCACTTTATCATGTGTCAACTGATAAGGGCTTAGTGGTCTTGTTTTACTAACGGGTGTTCTATTTATGTCTATGGCTGTCAGTTTTCTGCTGCAGATGTTGTCTTGAAGGTCGACGATTTCGCCCATCACGGCAATGAGTGGAACGTTCCTGTAGCGCCCTACTCGGCCAACAACTCGCCCGGGGAGAAGATCGGGGATGTCGGGGTCGGGAACGGAAGGGCGCAGACGGAGGAGGAGAGGGAGGGTCGGGCGCGGACGCTGCTATACTGCGACCCGTACAGTGGGCGACAGACGGGCCAGGAAGGTATACGGAACTACTTCATCATATTAAGTTGAACGTGTGTGGCTAGTATGGATGGCCTCTATGGTCAGTCGCCGCGCAGGGAGCTTCCCGCTACAAAAGCCAATTGGCTCAAATAATACAAGTTTTAATGTTTCTCACAAATCCGTTATAAACAAGCTGCTTATCGCCAGACAAAACAATACTACCACCACTCTGGTAAACTGTTCGCTTGGTTCCAGTTGGCAGATTGTGTACTGGTCGGTTGTCTGTGAAATAATACTTGGTGAAATATAGTGCTGAACCTTGTATTTTGTTATCGGCAATGTCTGTCTGGTGATATAGTACTGAGCCTCGTATCGTGTTGTAGGCAATGTCTGTCTGGAGTTATCGTAATGTGTTTTGGTTATCTGGTGATTTGGTACTGAGCCTCTTCGTGTTTTAGGCATTGTGCCCGAAGAATTCAAGTTACTGAACGTGCACATTGTCATCCGTCACGGAGACCGCACGCCGCTCTACAATTTGCCCGTGCGCCAGGAGGCGACACTGCGCTGTGACGTCGACACGGCCAACGACCCGTTGGTGTCGCGGTACGTGGACGCGATGAACGCGTTCTCGAGGACGACTCGTCAGGGAAGCACCGCGTCGCGCCTGGGGCTGTTCCCCCGCCATGCGGCGTGCGAGGGCGGCGGCCAACTCACCGGGATTGGTGCCGTGCAACATCTGCGCAGTGGCGACTTCCTGCGGCGCGTCTACGTCACAAAACACTGGCTCCTGGATGGTGGGTCGAACGGGAGCGACGTGGAGTTCCATACGACGTACACGCCGCGTACCTATCGGAGCGGCGTCGCCTTCCTGCACGGCCTATTGCCGCATGCCAACCTCTCAGCCCTGCCCGTCCATGTCAGCGAGAGCGTTCACTTCTGCAGGCCGCACGTCGCCGCGCTGCCGTGCAAGTGCGCCCTCGTGTGGCGACTCGATCTCAACATCAACAATCTGCGTCGCAAGAGGACGTCGACGAAGGTCTTGGTGAAGGCGATCAGGAGGGACCTGGCCGGGCCGTTCGACACGACTGCAGCTGACGTGCCGCCGCTCGGGGCTGTGGCCGACGGTATGATGGCTTACGCATGTCACGGCCACCAGCTGCCTTGTGGCGGCGACGACAGTTCTCGCTGCGTCACCTGGTCCACCATGCGGCGCATTTGGCGCTTTCTCGACACCAACAGCGCCGCAGACGCTGATAATTTCGTTGTCAATAAACGCAGTCATCTGCTTGCCCATCCGCTGCTGCACCAAGTTGCCTCCCGCATGCTCAACGTCACACGGGGCATCACCACGGCAAAGCTGCTCCTCTATTCCGGCCACGACACGACGGTCACGCCTCTAGCGATTGCTCTCGGAGTCTACGACGGGCGTTGGCCACCGTACGCGTCCAGGCTAATCTTTGAGTTGTACGGGAGAGGGCGCGGCGGACACAGCGACGCCGATGACGTTTACTTCATGCGGGTACTGTTCAATGGCGAAGACAGGACGAAATATCTGCGATTCTGTGCCGAGACTCAGCTCATCAAAGGACTTTGTCCCCTTAGGAACTTTATTCATTTCGTTCACCACCAGCAGCTGCAGACGTTTGGACAATCGAACTACACCGTCGCGTGTAGCATTAAATAGCACATGTCCGCATTTGCATGGACACTGCCACTGTTGATCGTGGTCACTTGTGTGTCCGACAAAGAACATTGACTGGCCTTAGTGTTACAATACCAGTACTTATGTGGTTATATTCGAAATTGCCCTGTCTAAGGCTAACACAAGAGTATTTTGTTTTAGGTTTACTTGACTGATATAGGTTTACTTGACTGATATAGACCACCAGTTGTGTGAGTTCACGACAGGTTAAACATTTACCCCGTGTGAGAACTTGCTATCCCCTGGCATAGACACCAGGTAGAAAGGACCTACGTTTTTCTGAAAGACATATTTCTCAATTCATATGTCCATAAGCCTGGTACTGGACAAATTTCAAAATTTTTACGAAGCGACTTGTTGGGCCGCCAGCCTGGGGATCGAACCCAGCATCTCCTTGGTCCCTGGTGAGCACTAAACCAATACCGTACCAATCGAAGTATCGCGGATAATGTTTACTCTACTTCTTCACTAACATTCCATGATTCTATTGACACATGTACTACATGTGATATTATTCATTTTACATAATTTATCTATATTTTGCGTCGCATTGTCTGATATTGATATTGTGTCGTGTGTAGCACTGTGCCTTGGCAGATGGTCCCTTAGATTCACTATTTGTAGTACCATCAGTCTTTCATTTTAAAGATGTATTACCACATGGAAGTTGTTAGAACTGTAAACTGGTTATCTATTGTATTAGACAATTGCGTTGCGTTACAAATTCAGGCGATGTTGCAACACAATTCCTGATGTTTTATATTAACCTGTGTTCCCGTTTAAAAGCTGTTATAACTGTGGGTCCTTGTTGTATCGTTATAGTGTATATAAACAGCGCGGTGTACCAGCTGTTTAACAATGGTAGCCGACTACCAACGTGCCTTCGGGCAACCAGAACATGCCGTTTAGTGATAGGCGTTTTCCTGACAACATGTGGCAAAATATGCGATACGTGGGCATTGATTGAGTGTATCAGGTTGTTCAGTTGTGGAAGTTTAATTGATACTAATGACACTTTTAATGTATGCAGTTTACTTAATAAGTATTGCTTTACTTTTCTGATAACTGTGTATGTAATTTGGAAATGTTATTAGTCACGTTTCCAGGTGACTGTGCGAATACAAGCTGCCTCAGGCCTGCGGGTTCGTCTCTGTGACTTTGTCTTGAATCCATTTATTACCAACGCAGAAGAAGACCAGCGCAGTACTGTAGTAGATTCGTTCTAATCGGATTTTCACTCGTTAATGCCGTCGTTCATACTTTAGCCATTAGGCCCACCGAGCGAACGCCGAAGTTGTCGTTACTGAAACAACTTTTGTACCAACATGGACATAACTCGGCTGCCGAAGCCACCACTCTTTGCACCAAGTGAAGCGGCGTCTAGTGAGCTGGCATGCACATATTCGGCATCGGAGGTGTTTCCATTGAGGACCGGTTGCCATGGCGACAGAAGCGGGTTGGAAGACGTCTACAAAGTGACAGAACACGTCAAGGTACGTAAGCGGATGAAGGAAGCAGAGGGTTTGGGGAAGGCTATATTTAAGTTTTCCCAACTTTTTGACAAAATGTAAAAAACGTCTCCACTCTACTAATGATTGAAATGTGGGCCCTGCTTGTTTCAACGTGCTGACAACATACTTATATTGCAGGTCGGATTCGACGACATCTTTGCAGAACCGCGAGCCGTAAGGACGGGCGACATCGGACACATTCTTGCGAAACCAGTGCGGAAGGTCTTCAACTTGGTGTTTCAATACAGCCAGGTAAATTACTATACGTCTTTCCCCAGCCCAGTTTCAGTTCCCGTGTATCTGCAGTATTGGGCTTTCGGTAATTACGCGTCGTTCCCGTTCGCTAATTGTAATTGTCAAGACAGCTGTATAGAATTGGAACTTGTCGGAACAACTCATTATTGTTTCCCATACAAAACAATGTTAACATTCGAACAAGCAATTCCACGTTGTCCTCAAAATTACGATTTAGTTTTAAAAAAATGGCGATGATGATAAAAACTGTAAACTTTGATTTTTACTTGTCATCTACCTCCAATGACGTTTTCGTCAAATCCTACGATTTTGTTTTCGATAAAATCAACATAGAAGATTATCCCCTTCATTTTTTGCCCAACCAAACCGGATTTTTTCTTCGTACACCGGGATCCTTCAAACACTAACACGAGCATATGTTGCCAACCAGCAACTACAGATTTAACCATGTGCGCAGCATAAGGTCAGCACAGTTAACTAGCATGCACTTTCACCCAAACAACCAGCATATTTATATTCACTGCTGCAAGACAGCTTCGATCATCTAATTCTAATCTACTTTTTGTTCCCAATGTTAAGGCAAATGTCGTAACTGGAGCTTTTTCAGTTGCTGCACCGACTCTGTGGAACTCACTCCCTGTTATTGTGTTAAGTGTGTAGGAAATATAACAACATTTCGCCTTTAACTGAAAACCCACCTGTTTAAACTTGCTTATCCTCCGTAGCTCCCCAAGCGTACCAATCCAACTGTCTACAACTCGAACTGTCTATTGATTAAGAACTGCTTTAACCCCTTTTATTTTGGGCGCTACCGAGCTTAGGTCTCCCAGTGATTTTATGTTGTATTTAATTGAATTGTGAGTATCGTGCTCTGCTAACGTGCCCATGTCCCCATTCATAAACTATTTTTCTGAGGGCGCAAACATTCCTCGAAAGGGGGCTACCGTCTCAAAATCGTTGGCACTTTATTCGTCTACCATCAACCCGGAAGTTAAATAACGATATGTCCCCTGATTACTCTATACGGTACTGAGTCTCGCGTAGGACCTACTACTTTTACGTACTACTTTTTCAGGCGGCAGTTTACTACTTTCTTACTATCGTCGCTGGAGTCTTCCTCGGGCTCGCGTGGGGAGCCGTCTTTGGGGTCACGAACTACGTCGTCGTCTGGCTAGTTCAACCAACCCTCGCCCTGTTCTTCATCGCCACGCGCGTCGTTGCCATGCCAACGCGCGCGCTCGTTCGTGCCATGTGCGACCCGGCGTTCCAGGCGGCGGGTCAAGTATTCGGGTCAATATCGGGGCGACTGAGGGTGAAAGTGTTTGGCACTGACCAGTCGAACAGAGATATCATTGGACGAATGCCGCCTTCTAAATGTTCGTCAACGCAATCGTCTTATCCACAAGAGTGGCTCGGGTTTGTGTGATATATTAATACCACTACATTGCTGCCACGAGTGTTACACGCAGACAAACATTGTTTATTACACTGTCACAATGACAATGACAACGGATTTACACCCATACGTCTAAAAAAATTAACTGTTTTAGGTCGTGTCCAAATGCTCATAGATTAGCTAACCAACCACCGGCGCGATACCCAGTTGGGGTTTGCTGATTGAGAAACAAAATACGACCCTTTTGTTTTAATGTGTGTATGTGATTCAATTTTAATTCATACAAAATATTAAAAAAACATTTGGTAAGCACGTGTAAGAGGAATGCATCCGTTCACGTATCAGGAATCATTTAAAATGTCCGTGACAGCATGGCGGTCATTGCATGGTTCGTTAAATGTGATGGCTACTGCGAAAAAATGAGATGTACTGTGCAACGTCTATAAATACAAGACAATAAACTTATCGTTATAAATGCACGTGAAATCATACATGCCATGTCTATAGATTACACCTACATATCATACATGTCAACTCTCAGGCATAACTTAATAAGCAGTGAGAATCACGCAAAGGCAAAGGTCTGAAATCTCACGCATATTTTCATTATTTCATCGTTAGCAATGAAAAAAAAATTCCGTTTTTACGAAAACGACACACAGATTCTATTTGTTTGTGTCGCAAGTGCAGGCCTCAGTTAATTTTACAGGTATTATCCGCCTTTTTCCTAATAACGTGTGAAACGCGGTCAGTGATTGGTCAACAGCTGAGCATCAACCAATGAGGTTTCCTGTTGGCAAGCAGCGTAAGCACGTGTTGAAGATGAGCTTTACTTTAGTTTGGAATAAAAAGTGTCTTTCAGGTGCTCTTGAAATTCACTAAGGTCCATAGGGACTTCGCGGCCTGCGGCCTCTATAGTTGCATGGCTGGGAAAATTCCTCACGACGAAGAACTCTACAGGGGTTGACAGCTATGACATACATTTTTAAATGTACAAACATATGCAACTATCGACATGGCTGCCCACTGATAAAAAACAACACGATCACAAACCATAATACAAATTTTTAAAACTTCCTATACTGGAAAGGGTGCAACAAAAATCGCTTATTAATAAACTACGCATTATAAAAGTAACAAACTCATAACTTCAGGCAGCTCAGACAGTGCAGTAAAAAGTAGTGCGCCTGGCACAGCATAGCAGATTCGTGTAACAGATAACTGACGAGATTACCCTGGATCATTAGCAAGCTGTTGTGTTGTCAAAGAATGTGCTCTGACGTCTTATAAGCACATGGTTAATTGGCAGGCTCTGACGATACATCCTCTTCCAGCACACACAAATGCCATACACTATAAAAAAACTAATTTCAGTCAACCAATGGAAACCCGTGTAGCAATATCATATCAGCTGTATGCAAATACAGGACTACGTCAGAAACATACTTCCATCAATGCCTCAACAACTGGGTGAGAAATACCAGATACAAACAGAAATTAATAAATAGACTAAACATATGAAAATATTAAAATGTAAAAATACAAAATTAGAGTTAGTGTTTGCCTCTAATTCCCACTAAATAATACAAAAACACATTTTGTTAAACAACTAAAATTGTATTCTACTGGTGTATATGCTGTTTTGTTGTAAAAATAACATTTAAAATGTAAAACGTGTGATGCTGTGCTATGCACTTGAACTTCCAAGTAGTACTTGATGATTATATCAATTCTTTGTTTTCAGCAAAAAACCAAGTGCCACTTCAACTTAAAAATTAAGACACTTTAAAGCAACTATTCTAGTGTAAAGCATACGTTACATCATCATTAATACATAGTTGACTAATGTCAACAATAAATGCTTCTGTTAGATAGCTTTGGCACAGTTGAATAGCTACGAGACAAATAAAATAATGCAGTATTAATTAGGTCACATAAAAACTTATTTTTGTCTAGAATAATACCAATTAAAAAGAGATTCAGTTGGGAACCAGCCAACTAACAAGTCAAACTAACAAGTCAAACGTATATCAAATTTGTAGGGCAACCTTTTGGCATAGTGACACAATTATAGATGTAACTATGACAACAATCACGAGTCCACTGCTATTATTACTTTCCTACCTGGACTTTGCTACAGTGAGTGATAACTGTAGTCAAACTGAGGCAACATATGACATACATCCAGAATAAGGCTACCGTTGCATGTAGGGATATCACATTTACAGTGAAGCTAGTACTAGAACAAATTCAGAATGCATTTAGTTTCCTGTTGTGAAACTTGACATAGATTGGCTACTGATCCATGTAGGGATATTTCCACTGCCGCAGAGGTTCTGAAGTCTCCTTCACAGCCAGCGGAGAGCTAAATCGCAGCAAGTAGCCTGGACCACCAGCCTTGTCATTTGTTCCTGGAAAAAACAACAGATTCATAGAGTAGGATACAGTGAAGTGGTAATAAAATAGTCGGCAAAGAAATGTATCGCTGTTGAAGAGTAAAAACAATGACCAATGGAAGTACATTTTGATCTGCACCATATAGTTGGTTGGATATGTGTATATTACACTAACTTCTAACACACAAAGTGGACTGTCATTGTTTTGATTCCTCGACAGATGTTGTCGTTGTTGTTGAAGAATCAAAACAATGACAGTGCATTTTCATGTGTTAGAAGTTATTTTCACTCTTCAACTTCAAAAATGTTAGTTGTTCAGTTTGATATGACAGAAAAGGTAAAGGAAAATAAAGTGTTGAAAACAAATAAAAGATTAATCTACAGCATGAGAAAATCAGTCAAATTGTGACAGTTTGACAACTTCAGTAATCATTGTTCATCGAGAGCGTAGCACATGTCAGCATGGCAACTACTTGTCAAGAAGTAATATGACGACATATCACATCATAACATTGCTTATGGCAAAATGTTCAGCCATGCAGTATATCTTTTGAAAGACATTACGGCAATACACATTCTTGAATATGTTTGTAATGTACATGACACTTAATGCACTATTCGCATATCCAGTGGAATGTTTACCGGACTTCCTGGCGCCTCCAAATGGCTGTTGGCAGATCACTGAACCGGTACACTTGTCATTGATGTAGAAGTTGCCAGTGGAGAACCGGAGAGCTTTTCTGGCCTCTTCCACCACTTGGCTGCATGAACACACGCAATGTATTACTGATATGATGAATCTACTAGGTGTGAGTGTGTGTGTGTGTGCGTGCGAGCATGTGCATGCTTGCGTGCGAGTGTGTACATAGTATGAGTGTGTATATTGTGAGTGTGTATAGTGTACTAATGTCATATTGATTGTTGGATGCACGTTGTTGCACACAGGTTTAACACAATTAACCATCTCAAGTAATAAGCTCCACAGGTTACTACAAACAACATCACACATGTGTCACGGAGTGCACTCACGGGTCTTCTGCATAGATGGCACCAGTGAGCGCATATGCTGATGTCTCGTCAATCAGTTTGAACACATCCTTGTAATTGGCATCCTCGTAAACGTATACCGCAAACACAGGCCCAAAGATTTCCTACAACACAAATAAATATAATAAATGGGAAATTGCTTCACTTAAGCACATAACTAGTTAAGTACCGATACTATGTGATGTTTATTGTGCTTAGTAGATGTCATCAGGAATTTATGGTAAACGCGGTCTTGACAGCGAAATGCTAACAATTATATAAGCTGCCAATTTAAAATTGCCAAATTATCAAAACATTATACTTGTCATAAAACATAATATCTTGTCTTAAACATAATGTAATTTCTTTATGACTTTCAGGGTTGTTCTGCTTATTTAAAATGCCAAAAAATTTCAGACACCCACATATTGTATAAACGAAGTAAATGAGAATATATTATTGCAATACTGAAATACTCACCTCTGTCATGATTTTGTCCTTTGGATCTGTCGTTTCTATGATTGTAGGCTCAACGTAATAACCTTTGCTGTAAGCAGAAAACTTATCATTGCAACTTAGTGTACAGACTTAAACTTGTCTTATGTAAATGCTTCCAGATGAAATCATTAAGAATTAAAATAAGAAAAACAGATACAAAATATTAGTGGGTTGAACAGTCCTGTCTTCACTGTGGACATGTAGGGACATCTGTGAGTATAAATGCATATTTGTGCATACATACATATAAGCCATGCCTATGCGACACTCACCTGTCATCACATTTGCCTCCTGCCAGAATCGTCAGGTTTGGTGATGTCTCTGCATGCTGAATGTACCCTTTGATCCTGGCAAACGCCTGAAGACAAATACATAAAAGGTGAAGGTAAGTTCTTATATAATGGTGTAGCCAGTCCATTCAGAGCATACTTCACCCTCTGGCATACCTGTTCATTCCAAAGGTACATTCTTATATAATGGTGTAGCCAGTCCATTCAGAGCATAATTCACCCCCTGGCATACCTGTTCATTCCAAAGGTACGTTCTTATATAATGGTGTAGCCAGTCCATTCAGAGCATACTTCACCCCCTGGCATACCTGTTCATTCCAAAGGTAAGTTCTTATATAATGGTGTAGCCAGTCCATTCAGAGCATACTTCACCCCCTGGCATACCTGTTCATTCCAAAGGTAAGTTCTTATATAATGGTGTAGCCAGTCCATTCAGAGCATACTTCACCCCCTGGCATACCTGTTCATTCCAAAGGTACGTTCTTATATAATGGTGTAGCCAGTCCATTCAGAGCATACTTCACCCCCTGGCATACCTGTTCATTCCAAAGGTAAGTTCTTATATAATGGTGTAGCCAGTCCATTCAGAGCATACTTCACCCCCTGGCATACCTGTTCATTCCAAAGGTACGTTCTTATATAATGGTGTAGCCAGTCCACTCAGAGCATACTTCACCCCCTGGCATACCTGTTCATTCCAAAGGTACGTTCTTATATAATGGTGTAGCCAGTCCACTCAGAGCATACTTCACCCCCTGGCATACCTGTTCATTCCAAAGGTACGTTCTTATATAATGGTGTAGCCAGTCCACTCAGAGCATACTTCACCCCCTGGCATACCTGTTCATTCCAAAGGTACGTTCTTATATAATGGTGTAGCCAGTCCACTCAGAGCATACTTCACCCCCTGGCATACCTGTTCATTCCAAAGGTAAGTTCTTATATTATGGTGTAGCCAGTCCACTCAGAGCATACTTCACCCGCTGGCATACCTGTTCATTCCAAAGGTAAGTTCTTATATTATGGTGTAGCTAGTCCACTCAGAGCATACTTCACCCCCTGACATACCTGTTCATTCCAAAGGTAAGTTCTTATATAATGGTGTAGCCAGTCCATTCAGAGCATACTTCACCCCCTGGCATACCTGTTCATTCCAAAGGTAAGTTCTTATATAATGGTGTAGCCAGTCCACTCAGAGCACACTTCACCCCCTGGCATACATGTTCATTCCAACATTCAACTTCTCTGGGAAGCATTCAGCTATGCTGTATTTACTGCATGAGGACTACTTATTCACATATATATACCCACCTGTCTATAGCTAGATACTCGATTTATACAGCTGAGTGTACTGAAACATGTTTCATTATTGGCAACAGCAATCATCGCAAAAGTTTGTATAAGTAAATGTTTAGGGACACACTTACTTTGTCATCGATGACTGCTGAGAGGAAGCTATCGGGCTCGAGGGGAGAGCCAAGTTTGATCTGGGAGTGCACGGCAAGCAGTCCTTCCTTCACTTCAGCCCACTTGCTGCGAGGCACGTAGAGACGTGAGCACGCCGAACACTTCTGTCCGCTGTACTCGAAGGCGGCCCGGATCGTGCCGTTCACAACACTATCCATGTCTCCGGATGGATGCACAAAGTGGAAGTTCTTGCCTCCACATTCTGCCAGTCAGATATGTCACCATGTCAATGTCTAAGCTTCAGCATGCTACTCAGAAACCATTGTGTGTGTAGAATGACCACTAGACAAATTCTACGCAGAATTTTGGCTGTACCACAACTTGAGAATTGAGGTTACATCAACATACATCATAACAATACTCAAAGCAATGTTTAGTTAATATACAGTACTGTACTCCACACAGGACAAGGCCTGGAGGGTTGCAGTGTCAGCAGTTGATTGTGTGACTGAGTATCAGAGAGTTTGCCACTTCACTAACAGTTGTGTTTGGTCAATGTGAATGATTACTTCGTTTATACAATACATAACATAAATGAAATACAATAATGCACATTTGTGACAACTTTTAAACAATGTGTATATGGGATGTGATGACAAACTGACCTCCAATAAGTCGCGGGTAGCTACGGTATGTTTGAATGTTCTGTGCCACGTCCTGCCACAGCTGGTGGAACGTCCTACAGCAGAGACAGTAGAGTGACATCAGAGTGTCACCACCAAGGGTAAATAAACTGTCTCACCATATTCACCATACATTCATTAAGATTTCACCACACTGTCATCAGAACATGCATTCACTATGGGTATACCCTCAGCAGCAAAAAGAGTTGTACTTACTTCGCACCCTAATTGGTGGATAGTGCCACTAATGAGAATAAAGAGTTGTGCTGTACAAGAAATTGCTAACTGCAAATGCTGATCATGCCCTGGACAGTACGACAGCCATTATGAGAGTCAGCCTAGGTTTGTTGCCATTACACATACACAGGCTACATCCACATACATATATCACAAACACCTATAGGTCTGAGCTTACTTTGTGCTGCCAGTGAAGTTGATGCCAGCCAAGTGAGGCGACTTGGTGATCGTTCTGCCAAAGAGTGGGCCGTCAGCTGGCACAAAGTTTATGACACCAGGGGGCATCCCGGCCTCTCGAAGAATCTTGAAGACAACGTATGATGACAGGACGGATGTATCGGATGGCTTCCATAACACAACATTGCCCTACAAACATGAATAACAACAAAATTATGTGCTGCATCGCCATCGTGTAAAGGTGACATTACTGTGTGGCTCAACCATAATGTAGACCTGAGCAGAACAAACTGAACATACAGAAACATATTGCATGTAAATAAAATATGCAACATATTATGCTAATACAGCTTTGACCCAGAGACAAAAATCATGTCAGATGTACTGTCATAACATAACATCAACCAACCTAGTATAAATGGCATATATCTGAAACACTGCCACACAGCCAACCATGAAAATGCTACAAAGGCAAATTGTAATGTAGAGTGCTGTAGAAAGCCTCACCATGAGAGCTGGTGCCCCGGCCAAGTGTCCACTGATGGCTGTGAAGTTGAATGGAGCTATGGCTGCCCAGAAACCCTGCAAAACCACATACCGGTAGGTCCAAGTCACAGCTAGAATTACTACATTTAATGTCAACAATTCTAAGACTTATTCCAAACTCTAACTATGTTTTCTAACTATCTGTACAATATTTTGAATGTATGATATATAGGCAGCTATGCACTGATAAGCGTTTCTGTGAATTGCACAATGAATCATACCCATTTACATGCACCTGTGCACGGGTCAATGCATGAATGCACACTTAAATCCAAACCCCATCAAGTAGAACAGTTGCATGAAGTCGTATGTCTTCATGAGGTTGACTTACTTCCAGACCGCGCTGTAGCAAGTTGTTTTCACTTATGTCTGTGTCCAGTGGTTTCCATTTTGCAGCCTCCTGCAAACATTCAAGAGACCAAGTGAAAATATCACCCCATGACCAGATCTACAAAAATATCACCCCATGACCAGATCTACAAAAATATCACCCCATGACCAGATCTACAAAAAACTGACTGGTATTTCTTGGAGTAAAACATGTTGTCACAATTGTCTTGGAACTGTTGGAACAAATGTGTGTCTCCTTCCCAGCTGTGCATTCCAGTGAGTAGTTCTTAACTGTGTGGATTATATGGTTCACATATCAACTGGACAAGGATACTGCAGCTACAAAGGGTGCAAGCAGACAACATGGTCATTCACTCATGTTCTCATGCGAGGTAGTTGGCAGAACTGAGTCACGGACGCTTCTCCAGTGACTCATGTGGTTGAGGGATGGAATCCACATGAGGTTACACATTTACCCCCGTGTTTGGGATCTTATACTTCCCCTTGCCTACACATCAAGTAGAACGGACCAACAGTTTCTAAAGTTTCTCCCGTGTTTTGGATCTTATACTTCCCCTTGCCTACACATCAAGTAGAATGGACCAACAGTTTCTAATGTTTCTCCCGTGTTTGGGATCTTATACTTCCCCTTGCCTACACATCAAGTAGAACGGACCAACAGTTTCTAAAGTTTCTCCTGAAAGACACACAGTGGGGCGAATGATGCTTCAAAATGGCAGCAGTTGGACTTGGACCCTGGTCCTAACCACCGAGCAACTGCGTCCCACTGTCACAGAATGGGACACACGTGCCAGATGACAGAAAGTGAACCTACCAGTGCAAACTGGACGTCAAACCTGTAGAAGTCAGCCAGTTCACAGGTGCAATCAATCTCGCCCTGGATGATGGTCTTGGCCTGCACACACACAATGATACCTTTATTTAACTAATGCAAATGATATCAATGCAAAATATTTGAGGGTGGGTTATTAAAACAGTTAATACTAACATGACACACCCAATATACAAACTAACAATAACTAAACGTTTGGCTTTACTAAAAATGTATAAATAGTACACCAGGAAGGTTTACCAACATGTATATGTTTGAAAGTTGTAGCAGTGACAAAATTATATACTGAAAATTCCTAATGATTTAGTAATAACTGACTTTTTCATGTTCTTAGCACATATTTTTAATAATACATGTAATATAGTAATGGTAAACATTCATTATATGCAAATTACGCATATATTTTATAATTTCAAGTCTAACAATTACTACTAATGGAAACAGTAGAACAAATCAGTATACCACTTGCAAGAGTGTTCAACTTATCATTAAAAGAGGGAGTTGTTCCTTTTGAATGGAAAGACGCAAACATCATACCATTATTTAAAAAGAGTTCGAGAAATAAGTCAGAGAATTACAGCCCAGTGAGTTTAACGTCAGTGAGTTGTAAATTATTAGAAAGGTTAATTAAAGACCATATGGTGGACTTCCTTGTTAGGCATAAATTATTAAATTAATCTCAACATGGATTCCTAAAAGCGAGGTCATGCTTAACATTTTGGAAGAAATCACTAAGTGGATTGACAAGGGATCGCCAGTAGATAATTATTATCTACTTAGATTTTCAGAAAGCTTTTGACAAACTGCTGGGGATGGCTTAATTGACTGGATAGAACAATGGCTGATTAACAGAAGACAGCATGTAGATGGGGAACTTTCAAACTGGAAATCAGTTTTGAGTGGGGTACCACAAGGATCAGTATTAGGACCTTTATTATTCTTAATATATATCAATGACTTGGACGACGATATAACAAGTAGCGTACTCAAATTTGCAGATGACACAAAATGTTTAGAAAGGTTAACACTGGTGGTGATAAACAACATTTACAAAACGATCTAGACAGATTAGTGAAATGGTCTGAGAAATGGCAGATGTTGTTCAATTTGGGAAATGTAAATGCCTACATACAGGACATGGGAACTTTGATGTAAATTATAAAAAGGGAGATACTGTTCTGGGTACTACTGTAAAAGAAAAGTTACAATAAGTGCTGATATGAAAGTTTCAGAGCAGTGTGGTATTGCAGCTTCAAAGGTAATCAAATTCTTGGGTTGATTAGGAGAAACATAACTTACAAGCATAAAAAGCTAATTATACCTCTGTATAAAGCAATAGTTAGACCTCATTTAGAATACTGTATACAAGTGTGGAGACCATGTTGTAAGAAGGACATCGATACACTTGAATGCATACAAAGGAGAGCAACTAAAATTATTCCAGAACTGAGAGACCTTAGTTATGAAGAACGCCTGACAGAATGTGGTTTAACAACTCTAGAGACAAGGAGGTTAAGTGGACATTAGATTGAAGTTTTTAAGATATTGAATGGGTATGAAAATATTGATAGAAATATGTTTTTCTCTCTCAAGAAAGATAACAGAACTAGAGGACATGAGGTAAAGTTAGTAAAGGATCAGTGTAGATTGGATATTAGGAAGTACTCATTTTCACAGAGGACAGTAGATGAATGGAACAAATTATCTATGGATTGTGTAACCGCTAGTAGCGGGAATATGTTTAAAAACAAGTTGGACACATATCTCAGGAGGGCGGGTTACACGTAGACGAACACTGATGGACTCTCGATAAGCCAATGGCTTCCTTGTCCACTTGCCATCTGGGCCTTTGGCTTGAATGGCAAATCTTGTTAAATTTATCTTAGCACAGCAGCTACTCTAATTAAATTAACTATGTCTCTGGAGTGTGGTGGTCTAAGTTTATCTGTGCTGAAATAACATTATGGGTACTTATTAATTGTGTCAGGTCTGCAGCCTACCTGTCCAAGCATCGTGGCAGCCATCAGGTCCATGCGATACTTGCCAGTCATCAGGTCAGCCGCCCTCAGTATGATCTCTCCCCTCTCCTGGAGGGGGCGATCCTCCCATGCCCTCCTAGCTGCCTGACTCACGTCTATGGCTTGCTGAATCAGTTTCTATAATAACAAAAATAAAGCCATTAATAACAAATACGGCAACAGTCAAGTTTTTGTTACCTAGTGTACATGATCTTAAATTGAAAATAATTATTTACAAAACATTTGTGTATTAATTACAATAGCTGATTTAAGGGACTATTATCTAAATCAAAGTAAAAACAAACATGACATAATGATGAACGAATACATCACCTCATCAGCGTATGAGAACTTGGCCAGAGTTGTCTTGTGGTCAAAGGGCTGCAACAGGGAAACAGCACGCTGAGGCACAGACACTTGTGTACACCAGTGACACGGCTAATTTGGCTGTAACACTATTACTTACATCAGTGGCATGGCTAATTGAACCATGCAGCTATCACAAAAGCAGCATGATTAATTTAACTATGCAACTATTACACCAGTAGCATGGCTAATTTGGCTACATAACTATTATATTACCAGTGGCATGGCTCATTTGGATATAAATTATACAGTAAAACTGCCTTGGTTTCTGCTATTTGTGAGGTCCATTTGTGATTTCCTTCCATTGGTAGACATATTAAGAAGAAACAACACACAGTTGCTCGCTTTGCATGTTTTATCACAACTCACAGTCATAATATAGTTATGTCTGACTAAATCTATTAACACAACGTAGTGCATGGACATGCTGGATTGAATACTTTACTTTGTGCATGCATAAAATGCCCAAAAAACATGATTGAAGCAGGTTATAGATGCGTGTGTTGAAATGCTAGGAGTATAGTAAATAAGAAAATGAATTAAACATTATGGTAGAATATACTGACCCTCACATAATTGGTATTACTGAATCATGGGCCAACACAGACATAACAGATGCTGAATTAGGATTGACAGGATACGTAATGTTTAGGAGAGATCGAATAGGAAGAAGGGGAGGGGAAGTTATTTTATACGTAAAAAAATCTATTCAGGCTTATGAAATAAAATTAGAAAGGAAAGCAGATTACGATGAAGCTGTTTGGTGCAAAATAGTTTCAGGAAATTCAAAATTAACTATTGGATTAGTTTACCGAAGTCCAAACATAAATGAAAAGGATAACACAAAAATACAAAATGCTATAAAGGAAGTTAGTAAAGGGGAATGTATCATAATGGGAGATTTTAACCATGGAATGGACCCATGGAAATCTTTAGAGAGTACAGGGGGTGAGGACTAACAATTTCTATTTTAAATCCAGGATAGCTTCCTTACTCAGCACGTGCTAGAACCAACCAGGGGAGAAAATGTATTAGATATAGTTTTATCATCACAAAAAGAATTAGTGGACAATGTAAAAATACATTAATCATTGGGTAACAGTGACCACAATCAAATACATTTTGACATACATGTAAAATCAGAAAGTAAAACTAAAAAAAACGTATAGGAGAAACTTCCACAAAGGTACTCTTGAGTGCCAAATAAACGTATAGCCCAAATAAAAGTATAGGGTGGCAAATCGGTCAAATTTAATAATAGTATAGTGCCGAATAACAGTATGGGGGGCAAATTGTCCAAAACAAATAATAGTATAGTGCGAAAAAGTCACTAGTATATTTGTCTTTTTTTAGCGCCGAAGCAATTTTTTTTACTCAACATGAAGCCAAGCCATCCCTAGAAAACTACGCGGATTATCGTGTATTTTGGGTTTTTTCTGCTGAATATGCATAAACTTTGTGCGTATTCGCGTCACGGCAGATATAGTAACCGCATTTTATATCTGGGAAAAACGGGGAATTTTCCGTTTTTAAATGGACATTAAAGTTTTATTGAATTGATGAATTAGGGGTAAAAATAGAAAATGAGTACAAAATTGTTTACAAACGCATGGCTAGCTCAGCAAACATAAGCAAATTAAAAACACAATTACAAACTTCAAACTGGGAGGAGGTGTACAAGGATCAAAACCCCTGCACTTCATATGATACCTTTCTGGAAATACTAAATACACAAATGAATGAATGCTTACCGTGGAAAAAAATTAAAATGAAAACCTGCAAAAGCGAATGGCTCACGAAAGGCATATTAATATCCTGTAGGCAAAAAAATCACCTGTTCAAAATATTTAAGTGCAACCCTTCTACCAAAAATGAGATTATCTAAAAAAAAAAAAAAAAAAACTGACTCATGTAATCAGACAGTCAAAGAAAAAATATTTTAAAGACATTTGAGCTATATAAAAATTATTGCAAAAAAACATGGCGCACCATAAATGAAGTTATAAAGTCCAAAGATAATAAAGCTATAATAAATGATAAATTTATTATATTAGATGGTACCCACTGTACAGACAAAAGGGAAATAGTGGACCATTTCAATAATTATTTTACCAACATAGGTCATCGCCTTAATGTAAACTTAACACAAACAGGTAATGACCCATCACAATTTATAAAAAAAATGCATCAAGTTTTTTCTGTACACCTACATATTCTGAGGAAATAATTAACATAGTAAAAAAGCAAATTCAAAGAAATTAAGTGGATTTGACAATGTTGATCCACACATTATTAAACAAATTATACCACAAATTACAAATCAACTTGCACACATTTTAAATAATTCACTTATGACTGGCATTGTGCCCAGCAAACTAAAAATAGCAAAGGTTATCCCCTTGTATAAAAGTGAAAACCCTGAACTATTCTCAAATTATAGACCTATTTCTATCCTTCCATGCCTCTCAAAAATACTGGAACGCCTAATGTACAATAGGCTTTACAATTTTTTAGCAGAACACAACATAATATAAAAAAAACAATACGGATTTAGAAAAAACTATTCTACGTATATGGCACCGATTGATTTGGTTGATAAAATATCAAGTAACATGGACCATAAAAAGTATAATATAGGTGTTTTTCTTGATCTCTCCAAGGCTTTCGATACAATAGATCATAACATTTTAATAAATAAACTTCAATGCTACGGTATAAGAGGTAATGCCTGCAACTGGTTTAAAAGCTGAAGACAGTATGTATCGTATAACCAAGCAGACTCAAAATATATGACAATTACATGTGGAGTTCCACAAGGATCTATATTAGGCCCATTACTCTTTATTTTATATATAAATGATATTGAAAATGTATCAGATATCCTAAATCCTATACTGTTTGCAGATGACACAAGTCTCTTTCATGCTCATACATGCTTCAACACTCTCATCGAAGAGGTAAACATAGAAATAAAAAAATCTCAACATGGTTCCATACCAACAAACTTTCCCTAAACACCAAAAAGTCAAATTTTATTATATTCACACCAAAAGGAAAAAAATACAATATCAACAGTGCCTTAATACAAGTAGATGGAAACAAAATAAAGCATGTCAAATTCACCAAATTCCTAGGGATATTTATAGATGAGCACTTAAGTTGGACAACACATATTGACAACCTATCAAAACAAGTAGCACGGAATGTGGGAATGCTTAACAAATTAAAACATTTTCTCCCTATGTATATAATGAGAACTATTTATTGTTCATTGATCTTATCTCATTTACAATATTGCACTCTATTGTGGGAAAATTCATATTGTACAAACTTAAACTAACTAAGAATACTACAGAAGAAAGCTATTAGGATAATCACAAATTCTCATTACATCGCACACACTGATCCTCTATTCTCAAAGTTAAAACTATTAAAATTGGATGATCTATATAAACATCAACTAGGCATTTTTATGTATAAAGCAGCAAATAACAAACTCCCAGATTCTATGTCATCAATGCTTACGAGAGTACAAAATATCCACAAACATAATCTAAGAAACCAAAATAGCTATTATATCCAAAACATAAGAACAAACAGCAGGAAATGTACAATAAACTATTCAGGACCAGTATTCTGGAATGCATTACCTAGTAAATTAAAACAGCTTGTGTCCATTAACCAATTTAAAAATAAACTGAAAGAATTGTTACTCTCTAAATATCAATGACTTTACAGTAAACACTGCAAATAAGAAACTTTGTATTTGTACAAAATGTACTCTATATCTACATTTATTTTCACATGGTGGAGAAGATCATGTGTTTCATGCTTATGTAATATTTAATGTAGTCAGGATCGTGTATTACTTAATGTATTCATGCTCACATTTAATGAATACATGACAGTTGTGTAGTTAGTGTATTATTTGTTCATATAATTCAAAGTACAAATTGTATGTTGATATTTAAGCAACATTTTTTAGACTAAATTTGTATTTGTATAACATATACTTTACATCCACCATTATTTTAACATGGCAGAAAAAACCATGTATTGATGTTCGTGTAGTATTTAATGTATTCATGGTTCCTGCATTACTTAATGTGTTCATGTTCACATTGTAACGTATTCATGTGCAATAATTAGTTAGGTTATTAGTGTAGTATTTGTTTATAAAATTCGAACTACAATTTGTATGTACATATTTAAGCAATTTTTTTACATTATATTGTATTTCACTTACAATAATGTTGCTTAGTATATGTTTTTGGCTTAAGCTTTAAGGAAACTAAATAATTATGTTGATTTATTTCCGGGTGGTCCTCATCATAAGCTCCGCGGAGTTTCTAGAGGATCTCCTTGGTTGCTCTGCTATTTGTATAATCTCTGACTCATATCATATTGTAAATATCTTAAAATGTATGTGTAGCCAAAATAAAGTTATTCATTCATTTATTATAATACGCAATCCCGTTTCAGGGGAAACCGCCGCCAGCCGGTTACGACCGGTTTGAGGCGCTGCGCAAGGCGGCCATTTACGGTCGGTTTACGCGGTGATAATGGCGTTTTAACTAATAATATTCCATGTCGAGCTCCAGAGAACTAAGGATTCTGACCGATTCATCTAATCGTGGAAATTTAACCGTCTAACTCTAACGCTTCGAAATCAAAATCTAGGATCCTCAGAAGCACGGGATCCCGCTAAATTCACGACTGTCGTTCGAAAGGATGAGAACTTAGCCGTCAGAGGGAGCCACATGCAACTCCAGTTGGGAGCAAGTGATTTTATCGCGAGCGGTGAATGATTGCTTAGCGCTAGCAATAGGGAGTGCGAACGATTGCTCTCCTAAAAATTATACCATGCATAATTTGCCACGATAATCGGAGAATATAGGCTGGCACAAATGTTAAAATTTAATAATAGTTTAGTGCCAAATAAGGTGCGTATAGGGTGGCATTTTTCATCAAATAAATACGCGTATAGGGACGTTTATTCGGCACTCAAGAGTAACTATAAAGATTTGAGAAAATACTTAGCAAAGCTAGATTGGAATAACATGCTGATGAATAAGACTGCAACTGAGTGTTGGAATATTCTAAAATATGAAATTGAGAGTATCATCGATAAATTTGTTCCCTTGAAAAAACATGGAAAACGGTCTAGAAAGAAACACTTGTCAAAAGAAGCTATTATGAAAAATAGTGTTTAAGCAAACTATGTGGAGGGTTTATAGGCGTACCAGAAAGGATGAAGACTATGCAAATTACAAAGAGGCATTTAACCTAGCTACAAATGAAATTAGAAACTCTAAAAGAACCTTTGAAAAAATATTGGCAGGTAATATAAAAAATGACAGCAAGAGTTTCTATGCTTATGTAAGGAGTAAACAGAAAGTTCGAGATAAGGTCGGACCACTGGAAAACAACAGGGGAAACATAATTTCAGACGGGTTTCAAATGGCAGAGGTCCTGAATGAGTATTTCAGCTCAGTTTTTACCGCAGAAGATATCAGCTCACTTCCAGTTCCATTTACTAAATTTGAGGGCAATAAATCAGAACATTTAGGACAATTATTTGTAACTCCTGAAATGATAGCACAGAAAATTAAGAAGATGAAAGATAATAAATCACCTGGCGTTGATGGGATACCACCAAAACTGCTTAAGGAAATTGTTGAGCAAATTAGTATACAACTTGCAAAATTTTTTCATTAGAAGAAGGAATAGTTCCTTCAGAATGGAAAGAAGCAAATATTATGCTGCTATTTAAGAAGGTATCGAGGAACAAGCCAGAGAATTACAGACCAGTGAGTTTAACATCAGTTGTATGTAAATTTCTCTAAACATTAATTAGTGGAATTCCTTGTGAAACATAAATTAATAAATACATCTCAACATGGGTTCCTAAAAGCAAGGTCATGTCTAACCAATCTCTTATGTTTTTTGAAGAAATTACAAAGTGGGTAGATGACGAGTCACCAGTGGATGTTGTCTACTTAGATTTTCAGAAAGCTTTCGATAGGATAGAAAAGTGACTTACACACAGAAGACAGAGAGTAATATAGTAGATGGTGAGATTTCAAACTGGAAATCGGTTTTGAGTGGGGTACCACAGGAATCAGTATTAGGTCCTGTACTGTTTTTAATATATACAGTATATATATATATATATATATATATATATATATATATATATATATATATATATATATATATATATATATATATATATATATAAATGATTTGGAAGATGACATATCTAGCAAAGTACTCAAATTTGCAGATGACACAAAAGTATTCAGAAAGGTTACTAATGATACAGATAAACAAAGTTTACAGGATGATCTAGATAAATTAGTTAAATGGTAAGAAAATGACAAATGTTATTCAATTTTGGGAAGTGTAAATGTATACACATAGGAGATGGAAACATGGACGAAGAATATAAAATGGGGGATGCTGTACTAGGCAGAACCACACAAGAAAAGGACTTACCCTGGGGTAGGAGTAACATTTAGTGCCGACATGAAAGTTTCAGAGCAATGTGGGATTGCTGCTTCGAAAGGAAATCAAATTCTGGGGCTAATTAGGAGAACTATCATGTATAAGGAGAAACAGCTAATTGTACCCCTGTACAAAGCAATAGTTAGACCACATTTGGAATATTGTATTCAGGCATGGAGGTCATATCGTAAAAAGGACATAGACAAGCTAGAAAGAATACAACGAAGAGCAACTAAAATGATTCCAGAATTGAGAGACCTTAGTTACAATTACAATGTGGTTTGACAACACTAGAGATCAGGAGACTAAGAGGAGACCAAATAGAAGTGTTTAAAATAGTGAATGGTTATGAGGATGTTGATAGGAATATGTTCTTCAAACTTAAAGAAGGCAGTAGAACCAGAGAACACAATGCAGCATTAGTTAAGGAGCAGTGTAGGTTGGACGCTGCCTGTGAAAGTACTCTTTCTCACAGAGAGTGATAAAAGAATGGAACAAACTGCCAAATGATTGTGTTAATGCTAGTAGTGTGAATATGTTTAAAAATAGAATTGACAGATATTTGATAAGGGCGGGCTACACATAGATGAGAAAATTGTTGGACTCTCGATAAGCCAATGGCTTCCTTGTCCACTTACCATCTGGAACTTGTTGTTAGGGATGGCAATCTTGTTAAATCTTGTTAAACATGCATGACTGAATATGTTGTCACAACTTGGCGCATGGTTCTGCCTGATCTTACTTGCGCAATCTGCTATACAGACTTGGTAAATAGTTATCCCTGACTGAATATCCTACCATGGCTTAGCAAACAGTCATGCTTGGATATATCTCTTACCAGTTGCATCTGAATGTATTTCTTACCAAGACTTGATGCATGGTCTTGCCTGACCGAATCTCATCATCACCAATGACAATCGGGACATCATGCACGGTGCTGGAATAGAGGGCCAACTTCTCATCCAGCTCCTTTCTTTCTGGACTTCCCTTCTCATACCCGTAGATCGGCTCATTCTTGGCCTGGTAACCCTCACTGTACTTGGCTACTCTCACACCGGCATTCACTGTGCTGTATCTGCAAACAACGGTGGACATCTTACAATCAAGGAACAATGGTAATGGTAACTGATACTAATAACAATAATCTTCCTCCTGAAAAATTCTGATGGTTCTTTGGAGATCGCCTGTAACCTGGACATATTCCTGGCATGATGAGGTTGATGGAGGATAACTTGGTATAATAGACAAATAAACTAGCTATCAGAGCATGTCATGTATATAAACTACAATAGCCAATGTCTTACATCATGAGCTTGATCCTTTGCGCTTAGCATCAAACAAGTGAAATATTACGACGAAGCTTCCAAGGGTGATTATATTCAAAAAGAAGAAAGTGCTGCCTGTGAAGCTTATTAATTTGGTAATTTTTGGTATTTCATATATTCTATTAATCTCTATTTTATGCCAGTGTACTTATATATATATATATATATATGTATATATATATATATATATATATATATATATATATATATATATATATATATATATATTCACATGCCCACAAGAATGCTATTGTTCACTGCAACAAGTCTGACCATTAGTAGTGTGTTGGTTTACATGCTTACACTGATTACAGCACCTGACATGGAATTGAGTAACTCTCCATCACTGAGAGTGTTCTATTGTTCTGACACTAAATGCATTCCACTACTGCAGAAGGAATACTTTGTTGCAAAACAAACATTTGTGGAAACTCTCAAGACACTCAGTTAAGGGACCATTCAGAAATAATAATGTCAATTGAATTTGCACAGTTGTACTTGTATACTTGTTGGCTTTTGCTGATGCACACAGTGCATTAGGTGGGATAGCTGGCCATTCACCCTACTGTTGCGTGATGTATGATCTAGGATTCCATATGCTAGCATTGCATACAAGTGCAGTACATGTTTCAGTGACGTCAAGTCTGGGCTGTCTGGCTAAGCAACTCAGAGTGATATAATTAACTTGAATGAAGTGCAAGGGTTACATTTGGGTGAACATTCTTTTCCTAAGTTTTTAATGTCCTGAAAACTAGAACTGATGTAAATTAGTTTGGATGTTTGGTACACAGGAAACCACTTCCCTCTGTTTATTTGTTTGTTCTGGTGAGTTTTCCAGGCCAGTGACTCATTGGTAAATATTTTGAAATTTGGCATCATGTGGATGTTGTTTAATTTTCCTTATCAGCTGTATACAGACAAGGCTAAATGGTTTTCAGCATGTAAGGGAAGAAAAAAAAATTTCATCCACTACAGTCACCCGAAATGCTATATATGTTATTAAATAATATAGATTATAATCCATATAATTTGGAATTTCAATCCAGATACTATATTTCATAGATCACTTTATGAATGCAATTAAACTAGCATATATTATGTTGAATAAAGTGTTTCTTCCAAGTTCAGTTATTTATGGACAATTAAGAAATCACCTGGTACCGGTATGAGAAGCTAGAACACCACTATAATAGGGTAATCATGTTGGGAATACTCTGCCTCTTTATCATCCAATTTTCAAACAGTGATGTGTAAAACAACTGAAGTATGACAATAATGTTGAGAATTATGAGAATATATAGCTAATACATGAAAAAAATCATCAAATCATGCATGAATTCACTTAAAGGTGAATTCCATAAGCCATGCTTAACCTTTCCGTGGTGGCAGTGTCCTCAGGTTATCACACTGTTTCACAGCCTGGTTAGGCATTTAATGACCTAACCATGGAAGATTAGTTTGTTTGGATTTCTATTCTGCCAAGTATATCTGTGTCAATCCCGGTACAGTTGTGTTTTGTTTTCACTGCTACTAAAACAGGCACTGGTAATGGTAAGCAATGTTACTCCTCTCAAGTTTAACCAGAACTATGAAAAAACAGGCATCTCTGTGTGATCCAGTCACTGTGGATGTTTGGGCAAATGTTGATGCCAAGTTCCCTGTACACCTTATTGCAATTTTATGATTCAGTTAAGAGTAACACTCATTTGCTTTGTGAATATAACTGTTTAGTAGATTTCTGTAGTCAAATCAGTTGAAATGTGTTATTTCTCATCTCATTTATTACAAAAGCCGTGAAGACTATGAGTATAAATTCTATCCACAATGCATGGTGGCATTTTTTAAAGTAAAGCTGGTAAGTGGTATCTAATACATTTTTTTACTCTTGAAGTATGAATGTATGGGATAGCGATTTGATGACATTGCTTTGTGGTAATATCATAAGCAGCATTTTGCAAAAAAAGTAACTAAAAAAATATAGGAATGCATTTATGCATAAATCTATGAAAAAATGTGAAGCATTAACGTGTGAAGCATTAACGTGTGAAAATGTTTTCATTTTTGAGTAGGTTGAGAGATTTCTTTATATATTCCGTGTGTGAGTTGTATTTACTATGGGAAATTATTCTAATTGCCCTTTTCTATAGTTTGGATAGTCTAATCGTATGAAAACCTCATGATAAAATGCTATAGTTGAAGTGTGGGATTATTAAAGCATTATACAGTCTTTAATGTATATCCTGGTAGGAAATGCTTCAGTTTATTCATGACTCCCAAAGTTCATGATATTTGATTTGATATTCTAGTAATTGCAAACAATGTACAGACAATGGCTGAGCCGTTATTCAAACATGAAAAGACCAGTAGGTTGATCATTTTATGCTTTCAGAAATACCTGCTCACTGAAACAATGCAGGAGTAGCAAGCCAATTACTAATTGTTGGGATGCCCCAATCTGGTGGCTATGGCTTCACACTTTATAGACAGACAACACATGTTATCTTAGAGCAGGAGCTACAACCTTTATTGAATTCAAAGTAAGCTCATCACGACCCACCATAGTTTGATTTGAGCAGAACTTCTGAGTTTTTTTTCAACTGCCACATGGTAAAATTTCCACATTGACCCTTTGTTCAAATTTGGACAAATGTTCTCACCTCTGATCTTCAAATGGTGTACAAATGTATGTTTAGCTGCTACAAAGACTGAGTTCATATACAATTCTAGGGTTGGATTGAGGACTGCATTGGAAATAAAAACAGATGGCACCAGCACAAGAAAATGAGGTTAAATTAATTTTCTTTCAATTCCAGTTCCAATTCAACATACTTAAAATATTTCAATTGAAATTCCGCTTTGTGAAAATCTTTCAATTCAAATGGTAAAATGTGGTAGACCATGCTTTTTCATATATTGTGTATGGTAATTGTATGGAATATATTGATAACACCATGGTATTTTACCATGGTTTCCCTGTTTGAAAACACAATGGTATACCATGGTTTTCATGGTATATCATGGTATGTTACCATGGCTTACCTGTTTGAAAACACCATGGTATTTCAGCATGGAGTACGGTCGATGCCAATGCCATGGCCATGGCATGGTATATTTTCATAAGGGTACACTGTCACTGCTCGACATGGTTTCATTTAATTATGTTCGTAAATGCTGTTTAAATAATCAACAGTGACAACACAAGTCACAACTACTGAACAAGATCTCCAGATAATGCTTTCCATATGTTGAATAAAGCTATTTATATGGTAGGAATCCAATGACGAGCGACACATCCGTGTTGTCTAGCATACACGTGCAGCAACACTGCGCGTCTCTACTGCCGCGGCGCTGATAACAGGGTCAGTGATCGTCACTGTCTGTCACTGACAGATTCAACAAGTTCATCGTCAACGTGCAGACGACAACAACAACACTGTCAACAACAATCGTCGCATGCCTGGTTGTATCAAAGCATTTGCGATTATTTGTATTATGCAATCACAAACTAACTATTTTTTTTAACAATCATTCGCAACTTTTTCAAAGTGACAGCCGACGCAGCAACCGAAGGTTTTTGACAGCTGACCGAACACAAATCTAGGCAAGGGCAGCGTGCAAACTGCGCCAGTGTCAGCTGTCCAACTATTTAAAACTCTTTAAGTGAATAACAAATCTTAGCGCACTATGAAATGTATTGTAGCGTTTCCTTACCTCCGACCCAACTCAACCAAATATTTCCTGAACCCAATCATGTTTCTTCGCATTAGCACTAGGTCGCCGACACGATATCACGCAAATAAACAACACCCCTCACGTCACTGTTTTAATAGTACACTCAGTATAAATACGCTAAGCAATGTAGTGCAGCACAAATCCATTGAGTGCTTGCAAAGCTAACAATTACGCATTATATAATAGTAACGAGCGTTTCGAATTATATATATCATGTAACAACTAAGTATACTTAGTTACAAACAATATATTTTTTAATTGTGACATTAGATTTAATACTGCGCATTAATATCCAAGAGCGTAATCGACTGGCCAATAAGATTGCAAGGGCCTTGACACACCTCACGTTTAACCTTGACACCTAACAACATTCGGCAGCATGAGTCGGCAGCTCTATTGTGTTTACATGTAGGTAACTTGTTTAAGGCAGGTTGATCTTGTTTACACCTGTTCTGTTTTCGGCGTTTGTAATTTCGGTAGAATATAGCCTGTTTACAAGACAGCGACGTGATCATAGCATGAAAATGGAAATATATCGTATATATATGTATATATATATATATATATATGTATATATATATATATATATGTATATATATATATATATATGTATATATATATATATATATGTATATATATATATATATATATGTATATATATATATATATATGTATATATATATATATATATGTATATATATATATATATATATATATATATATATATATATATATATATATATATATGTATTCCTGTATAAGTATAATTTAATAGTCTATATACAAATGTAGTGATCTGATGCCTATTGTAATGGTGTCCGGATAAGCGATACGAAGCGTTACATGGGGGTGGGGGGTGGGGGGGAATAAAAGGAAATGAAGTCTGCAATGGCGCTCGAAAAGTTGGTGTGCCGGCAAAAAGTTCTACAAAGTATCAGCATGTTGCATCCCAACCCATGGAAAAAACGTCACCGAGAATTAATGTTGATGTTGATGTTGAATTGGAGTGACTTGGTGAGGAAGACGTAGACATTCACTGCACTCCCCAAACAGCCCTGGTGTCTGGGACTGGTGTCTGGGACACCAATTACTCCCCTCGGGTACTATGAATCCTTCGGAGGATGTCTAGTGTGCGGCGGGTAGGCCACATACTCTAGTGTGCGGGTAGGCCACAGACTCTAGTGTGCGGGTAGGCCACAGAGTCTAGTGTGCGGGTAGGACACAGACTCTAGTGTGCGGGTAGGCCACAGACTCTAGTGTGCGGGTAGGCCACAGACTCTAGTGTGCGGGTAGGTCACATACTCTAGTGTGCTTGTAGGCCACAGACTCTAGTGTGCGGGTAGGCCACAGACTCTAGTGTGCGGGTAGGACACATACTCTAGTGTGCGGCGGGTAGGCCACAGACTCTAGTGTGCGGGTAGACCACAGACTCTAGTGTGCGGCGGGTAGGCCACAGAGTCTAGTGTGCGGGTAGGCCACAGACTCTAGTGTGCGGGTAGGACACATACTCTAGTGTGCGGCGGGTAGGCCACAGACTCTAGTGTGCGTGTAGGCCACATACTCTAGTGTGCGGCGGGTAGGCCACAGAGTCTAGTGTGCGGGTAGGCCACATACTCTAGTGTGCGGGTAGGCCACAGACTCTAGTGTGCGGGTAGGTCACAGACTCTAGTGTGCGGGTAGGCCACAGAGTCTAGTGTGCGGGTAGGCCACAGAGTCTAGTGTGCGGGTAGGACACAGACTCTAGTGTGCGGGTAGGCCACAGACTCTAGTGTGCGGGTAGGCCACAGACTCTAGTGTGCGGGTAGGCCACAGAGTCTAATGTGCGGGTAGGCCACAGAGTCTAGTGTGCGGGTAGGACACAGACTCTAGTGTGCGGGTAGGCCACATACTCTAGTGTGCGGGTAGGCCACAGACTCTAGTGTGCGGGTAGGCCACATACTTTAGTGTGCGGGTAGGCCACAGAGTCTAGTGTGCGGGTAGGCCACATAGTTTATCATTAATCATAGTTTTACTAACGGGTGTTCTATTCATGTCTGCACATAAACAGAAGTGTGTGTTTTTAGTGTGTCATGACTCCGCGTTATGGATGTATCAGTAGAGAGAACTCAAAAGGGCTTCACTACATGCACCTTTACACATATTAAACGTACATAAAAAGTATTTTTTCTTATGTTATTAGTTATACAGACCTGTGTCTAATCTACCTGTGAACTACAAATCAATGCAGACATGCAGCGAATATAAAAATGTATGCATGCATAATTGGGTGTGTGTGTGTGTGGGGGGGGTCTTTCTCAAAACGAACGTAGTTTTAGACTGGGGGAGTACATACGTTACAAAGCATGACAAGGGAGTGGGATATCTCAAAAAAGTAAAACACATTACGTGACGTACTTCATGCATAGCCCCTTATCGTGATTTTCTCATTCTGCATTTCACGATTTTATTTTGGAAAATAATACGTTTTAGCAGCCGCCGTTCGACACGAGTCAGCCCAGTGTCCCAGTATGGTAGGGTGGCGCAAGGAGGAACTTAAGGGGAACTCGTATATACTGTGAATGATCTAGTTCAACATCTTATTTTATGGTGGGGTAAGAATCCCACCCACGGAGTAAGAAACTCCCTCTGAACGTTTGCAATATAATTTTTTTCGCATATGGGGAGGGGCGTGTTGCCCCAACTTACACATGTCCGCGTCCAAAATGAAAACCCCAAGAAAACAACTTTTATAATCAACACATTTGGTGATATCCTGTTAATAAATGAAGCTGCGTCAGATTGAACTTAATAACAATAAATAATAATATTAATAATGCAATTCATATATAGCGCCCCATCCAAATAATTGTTCTGCGACGCCGTACAGTAGTGTATATGTACAGTGCTCCAGGATATGTACAGTGCTCCAGGATATGAACAGTGCTCCAGGATATGTACAGTGCTCCAGGATATGTACAGTGCTCCAGGATATGTACAGTGCTCCGGGTTGAGTAGCATAGGAGCCATTTCCTACGTGGACGGTTCGATTTTAGTTGTGGTGCGGTTTATTTCTGTAGTGTTGCGGCATAGTTGGGTTTAGGCGAAGGCTACCTGCCAACACGGGTGACGTTTATCGTAACCCGTAACGCAGTACATGAAGGCCCCTAGTAATAACGCCAACCGTAGGCAAGAGTGCCACGATGTATGTAGACCTATATCAGAAAGCACCTACGAATACTAAACTCTGACATTGACATATGCCTATGTACGAAATGATCAAAACCGCACAGGTTGTTGGTTCTAATTCCCCTGGTTTCCCCTATGATTAACGACAACGAAACTAACTAAAGCTGTACATTTCGTAAAAACACTTTCTATTCCAGGTATATTCAACAACTACGCAACGGTGTGCGTGCTTGTGTGTGTGGGTGCGTGCTGCAGGAATAAAGTGAGTCAATGTTCCGCCATTGAATGCATTCCGCAACCGTAGAAACAGTAGCTTATTCCAGAATAAACATTTGTAGAAACTCTTAGACGGTGAAAGAGCCAGTTACTTAGGGTGGAATGGTGTGTGTAGAGGCGAAGGGTTATGACGACTGCCTTGCGGGGAGAAAATCGAGTGTATTTATTCAAGCAAAGTGTCAATTTGAGTACCTGAGTGATTTGCCAATGTCTACGTTTGATGCGTAATGAGTTGCCAGCAGCTGAAACGTAGCACTAAGCCTACTCTTTTGTTGTGGATTTTCCCGGAGCTAGGTTGACGTGACATTGTCTTGCGACACGGAACGTTAATGTTGGTACAACGCTCTGGTGTCAACAGTAGATGAAAGAAACATTCCGAGGCCTACTTGAATTTAAAACGATCCCGAAAACATTAATTACATGATTTTAAAACTTCGGTAGACGTAGCTACTTGCGAAAAACCAACATATTTAACTTAAATGTCAATTTGACTCCATTTGTTTCCAGAAACTCTCCATGTGCTGTGGAATGTGGGTGCGAATAAATTCAAATGACTTGTAAAATACAAAACTTTCTTCTGAAGGCCATTATGATGTTGAATAATATAAGCGGGTCAGCAAACACGGATCCGGGGGGGGGGGGGGGGCGTGGGGGCGTGGGGGCGTGGGGACGTTTTGCTTGAACGTTTTTTTTTTTTACTCTGGCAGGTTTTACTCTGCCAGTGGCTCTGAGTTCTCCAGCAAAATCTTCAACGATTCTATGAGGAAATCGGGTTTTCATAAGAGTTCGAAACAATCTCGTATTCGCAAACATCAGATGGGTTAATTTGTTTGGCTTGCATCCTGTTTGCCACACCGGGCCAAACTGGCCGATGCCATCACTTGATAGATAAAACATATCAGAATTGGAAGGATGCTAGACACGATTTAAAACATTTCTGTGGGTTGCAGTATCACATGCAATTCCATGCCAAGATGGAACGTTTTCTAGCAATTCATGAAAACCCAAGAAACAGGATTGATTACATTAACGTCTCTTCAAGCAAGTTGATAAGAACAGAGGTTTCCTGGCATCGATCATCCGATGCCTGGAATTGTGTGGAAGACAGGGGATCTCTCAGAGAGGACACAGAGATGATTCAACATCGGAGAATGTCAATCACGGGAACTAAAAAGCTCTCATAGATCTCTGTGTCGTGTCCGGGGATTCTGTATTAGGCCAGCATCAGAAGACCGGGGCCAACAACTCGCAGTACATCTCGAAAACTGCACAGAACGATCTGCTCACGTGTACTCAGGAAATCATAAAGTGTACATACAAGAGGAAATCATAAAGTGTACATACAAGAGGAAATCATAAAGTGTACATACAAGAGGAAATCATAAAGGACTTCGTGAGACATTCTTCAGTGAATGGTGCTGCATTCTACGGTATCCAGGCTGATGGCTCGTGCTGTCAGTAGCATGGGGCAGCTCTGACTTGTCATCAGGTACATAAAATAATGTAAACCAGTAGAAGAGCTAATAGAGTTAATCGAATGTCCAGTGGTCACAGAAGAGGCGTATTCTAGCAACCAGAATATTATTGGCTGTATTCAGGGTGTCACGCAGCGCAATGCAGATCGAGCCCAGACTATGCTGGAGCTGGTAACATGGCTGGTATGACAATGGTTGTGTTGCCAATTTTATGAAAATTGTTCCACAAGTACATTATTACCACTGTGCTAGCCACAGCCGGAATCATGAAGTACAAAACACGATGTCCACTATCCAGACCCTTGCCATATTCTTCAAATATTCACCAAAGAGACAACGATGATTAGAGCAATCTGCAGAAGATATCAACATACAGGGAAGCATGAAGGTTTGAAGGAAGTGGGTATTGGAAAGGTGAAACTACTGTGTGAAGCAAGGCGGGTGGAACGACACGCTACACTGGAGGAGTTTCGTGAAATGCATGAAGCCATCTTGATTGCCTGACTGTAATTTAGAACAATGAGGGCAACAAATGGAGTTCGAAAACAACGACGTATGCTTTTGGTCTACTGTGCGCGATTTCAAGCTCTACATTCACCGCTGCAGTCCAACTGAATCGGTACATGTTTGGGTAGACCGTAGGCATCAGCAAGCTGCTCCAGGTTCTACGCTGCTCCAGGGTTCTCCTATTTTGTATGTCACTCTGTAATCTGTCTGCCACATCCCCAGCGTCCATGCCAGCTGAAGTCAGACTGTAGAAAAAGAAATGGGATTCGTCAGAAGACACAAAGCCCAATAATCTACAGAAAACAATGGGTGCAACACCCTGCACCATGTTCCTAAATCTGTTCTGCATGTTTCACTTGCTGATGCTAAAATCGGTCATGCGTACTGGAGAGAAGGCGTACAATGCACTAATGCATTAAATGTGTCAACGTGTTCCTTGATCTAATTTTGTTTTGCTCATTTCATTAATATGATGATACAATTATTCATGGTGGTTCACAAATCATCCATCAGAGGTTTGAACACACGTTTGCTACGTAATGCCCCGAAATACACCCTTTCAAGAACAGTAGATACATTCCCCGGACCCTCTTGCATGGGTGGCTGCGCCCCCTCACCCCCGTTGATCAAATCCTAGATCCACCCCTAGTGTGTGCGTGCGCGTATGCGTGCGTGCGTGCGTGCGTTCGTGTGTGTGTGTGTGTGCGTGCGTGTTCGTGTGCGTGAGAGAGAGAGAGAGAGAGAGAGAGAGAGAGAGAGAGAAATCTGAAATACCGACAGAATTTTGTAGACACTTTAAATGCACGTTCAGCGACAGTGGCGTCTTCTTGTGTTTATTGTCAAACGGTTATGTAAAAGCCGCTATGTGGCGCCACTGAATTATGTACGGTCATAAGAAGCGAGGTAGGCCTACTTATCGGATCCATATGATCGCTCAGTATTTTGCACTTCACCCCTGGCGATAGTCTCGCTTATCCGACTCTCACTCGGCTTCGTGAATTCGCCGAGAAGAGAGTCTGACCTCAGAGGTGTGGTCTCGTTGTTACCCACTGTCACAACGAGACCTCAGAGGTGTGGTCTCGTTGTTACCCACTGACACAACTCCATTTTGTGTAGGCGTTCCCGTGAAACGCCAGCAGCCAATCAGCGTCATCAGTCTGACAATTGCGTCAATATAATCACGTTCAAAGTTAATTCGAATTGCATCGTATATAAACTGATAAAAACTCACTCTTGTTTTATGAATTAGCCAAATGCCCGGATGACATCGTAATTAGCTAATTATGTATGCACCCAGTATGTGGGTGCATATATAAATTTAGTCACAATGAAAACTACACATTGCATCCATGCGATTATGTGTGCGACAAACGGTGGCGCCACGATTGGATACTCGAAGTTACCCTTGCAGATATGTCCATTCCAAACACAAATGATCTCTAGGAAGCATCTTACACAAGCGAACAAGTGCAGTATCCTAATATGCATATGAGCCAACCCTGATTGGTGCACACCTGTAACAGAAATTCGTAAAATCGCAAGCAAACTCATATGATTATCTGCGTACAGCTAAAATATTCGCGAGTCACTCTTTGGACGTGTTTTGAACTGCCAAATATAGTATTCAAAACACACAAAACTGTAAGAAATGTTTCTTACACGAGTAAGAGCTTCACATTTGAGAAAATCCGTAAAACCTACGTTTTAGTGGAGTTAGCGACGGTTTACCTTGTTCAACATAAGCGTGCACAACGTACTCCTATATGTAGCATCTATTAATAATATTACTTACCTTGATATTAATATTTATCTCGACAACATAGCACACTTAAAAACATTCTGGTTATACACTAACTGTAGGACTACCATATCCTGACGATTGTGCTCACTCGTCCCACTCTCCCCATTGGACACGACTGCTACACATTTCTATAACTGTAAACATAAACATTTAAAGATAATAATATTTTCGCATCTTTTTGCCGATATCACACATTTCCAAACGACTTTTGTCTTTTCTGTAATAAATTGTGTTTTAGAGCACAATGGCGAGAGGTCAGAGATGGGTGCGTCACGCCTGCGCAGACAAGACCAACCTAAACATTTCAATTACATTTACTAAATATGTTCGTCCGTCAAATTTCCTTGTAACGAACAAAACCGCACAGTATCATGTCATGCGGCTAACTGGGTTTCCGGCTGTTCTTAATCCATTGATAAGCCTCCTGTCATGCACAATAAACTGAACATAAGTTCTAGCCTTTAAATACAATTTCGAGGAAGTTTTTCTATTGCTTGTACATGTATATACTAATCAAATTGGAACACTTCAATTAGGTTATCCACGTGATATTTTATTATCATCTCTGGCTGCACTCGGACAAATATACTGAACTGTGAACTTTGTCCCAATTGTCGCCACCGTGCCTCTCTGAAATCACGCTCCAGTGGTGTGCGTGTGTGGTGTGTGTGTGTGTGTGTGTGTGTGTGTGTGTGTGTGTGTGTGTGTGTGTGTGTGTGTGTGTGTGTGTGTGTGTGTGTGTGTGTGTGTGTGTGTGTGTGTGTGTGTGTGTGTGTGTGTGTGTGTGTGTGTGTGTGTGTGTGTGTGTGTGTGTGTGTGTGTGTGTGTGTGTGTGTGTGTGTGTGTGTGTGTGTGTGTGTGTGTGTGTGTGTGTGTGTGTGTGCTGCATCGACTTGAGATGGTCCAGCGATCCGCTGCGCGTGTCGTCCTCTGCCTACGTCGACGTGACCAACACAGCACGACGGCGGCACTGCGAGAGCTGCACTGGCTACCTGTGGCGCAGCGAATTAAGTTTAAACTGTTGACCCTGATGCACAGCGCCGTGCATGCAAACACTCCACGTTACCTTGCTGACCGTATATCTCCCTATGTTCCCTGTCGCAGTCTTCGTTCGGCTGACCAATCTCTCATTGTTGTTCCTAGGGTAAACCTGGAACGGCTTGGCCGACGAGCTTTCTCGTGTGCAGGTCCCACCCTCTGGAACTCTCTTCCAATAGGGCTAAGAACGCAACGCGATTCTAAACATTTTAAGAGGGACTTGAAAACCTTTCTCTTTAATCAAGCTTTTTCGTAATTTTGTGTGTGTTTGTACATGTATAACGTGTGTATGTATGCATGGATGTATGTATGTATGTATATATATATATATATGTATATGTATGTGTGTATATATGTAGATGTATATATATATATATATATATATATGCTGTGTGTGTGTATATGTGTATATGTATGTATATGTAAGTGTGTGTATGTATATATGTATATATGTGTGTATGTGTGTGTATGTATGTATGTATGCGTATGTGTGTGTATGTGTATATGTACATGTTGCATATGTATATATGTGTTATCTTATATAATGCCTGTATTGTAATAATTATATTCACTAATGTAATCTATTTTATTAATTTATTTTGCTTATTTATTTTTATTGTAAACACCCCTGATTCTATTTTTAGAGATATGCGGTGTCTAAATAAACTTGATTTGATTTGATTTGAATTTGTGTGTGTGTGTGTGTGTGTGTGTGTGTGTGTGTGTGTGTGTGTGTGTGTGTGTGTGTGTGTGTGTGTGTGTGTGTGTGTGTGTGTGTGTGTGTGTGTGTGTGTGTGTGTGGGGGGGGTGGGGTGGTGTGTGTGGTGTGTGTGTGGTGTGTGTTTGTGTGTGTGGTGTATGTGTGTGTGTTTGCTGTTACATGTCTCACAACTTAGGGTAAGTTTCTGGGGAACACATTTTAGCTTTTAGGTAGGCATTTGAACATTTTCTTGGTTAAAAGCTGGTCTATTTCGAGAATGCCACCTAGCTGACCGCGACACCAACGTTTTTTCCTCAGCGGAGTTCTATTTGGAACTGACTGACGAGAGCCCTCCTCACTGACCGACGAGAGCCCTCCTCACTGACCGACGAGAGTCCTCCTCACTGACCGACGCGAGCTTTAACATTTTTAACGTGCAGTGGCGCTGTCTGGTGGCTGACATGACGCCGACACCCGTTGTTTAGAGGTCGGAGTGCCGTATATCGACAGCTTTGCGTAAACAGCTGTCGCGGCGGCCGGAGTAGTAGTTGGAAATAAGCGTCATTACGGTGTCTTCAGTTCAGCTGACAGATGAAATATCACCTACTTTCTGCAATTCACACTAACACGCCCATCGCGACCCCACGTGAAGACGTTTCACGTTCACTGCGCCGACTAGGTGGTCTAGGTGGTCTAAATTTAAATTCATGCGCATGCTTCGCCGCGGATTAGTGATAATCACAACTGCATTTCATCACAGTAACGCAGACGTGATTTGTGGCAATCTTCGTGTCGTCAAGGTCATGTAGCGCACAGTTTAATTAGTTATGGCTAAATATACGCATGCCCTGTTTACGATAGATATATAAAAGGAGAAATTACAGTTTTACTACTGCATCCTTCGTGTACGTCTCATTACTTCAAAGATCTTGACGAATGTTTGCCTTCGCCGTTATGAACAAAACGATGTTTCAGTCGTGCTACTCGGTGTGTGTTCACCGGAGAGTCAGATCAGTACTGCGCCTTGTCGTGTTTACGCCGAAAGCCTGCACCGATTATAATGAGCACGGCCGAGTTCGCGCCACTGGTCAGGTTAGATGTTGGTCGTGTATTATCACGACAACCTGGACAAGTATCTAACTACTTCCGCTGCCTCGACGGCGGCGCCCCGGGGAAACCACAAGTATTCCTTCATAAGCCGTTACACATTATTAATTTTTCTCCAAAGATAAGGTCCTATTAGTACAGACTGCATGATTTGCGCAAATATAATCATTAGATGTTTCGGTGATCTTTCCCATCTAGTCGGTATCGTGGACCCAGCAGTATTTGGGCGGTATATGTGACGTAGAAGTCCGTAAGCCACTAGTCGCACTTGAATGGCTCCACATGAAAACATAAAACGTCTGCTTAATTGAAAGTTGAGTGAAAAGCGATCATGGCGAACTGTCACAGACACACGCCGTTCGTTATGCTTTTCTTTCTGTCCACCCGCGATGACGTCATTTAGCCACTTCATTTACTGCAGTCAGCAGCAAAGCACAGCTTCGTCTCCGATTGGTGTTGGCTACCATCGCTGCTGAAGCGATTAATTCAATCCGAACATAAACACCGAAAGTCACAGTAACAAATCTACCTCAAACAGTCGACTTTAGCTTCGTGTGGAGCAGTCAAATCAAGCTAATTATCTTTGCTGAACAAACGTTACCGATATATATATATATATATATATATATATATATATATATATATATATATATATATATATATATATATATATATATATATATATATATATATATATATATATATATATATATATATATATATATATATTACTATGTTTTACTAGTAATAATTGTACATTTTTGCATATTAGTCGTTTTAATGTGTGTGATTTTAATTATAATGTATGCACATTTTACAGCGCCCCAGAACAATTATTTGGATGGGCGCTACATAAGAAATTTATTATTGTTATTATTATTTTCACAGCAGATGTGACGAAGTTGCTACTTGCCCCAAATTGGTAGCACATTAGCTCTATTGGATTCAGTGTGAGCACATTAGTTCTATAGACTTCAGTGTGAGCACATAATTTCTATTGACTTCAGTGTGAGCACATTAGTTCTATTGGCTTCATTGTGAGCAGATTAGTTATATTGGCTTCAGTGCGAACATATTAGTTATATTGGCTTCAGTGTGAGCACATTAGTTCTATTGGTTTAAGTGCGAGCACATTAGCTCTATTGGATTCAGCGAGAGCACGTTAGTTCTATTGACTTCAGTGTGAGCACATTAGTTCTATTGACTTCAGTGTGAGCAGATTAGTTCTGTTGGCTTCAGTGTGAGCAGATTAGTTATATTGGCTTCAGTGCGAACATATTAGTTATATTGGCTTCAGTGTGAGCACATTAGTTCTATTGGTTTAAGTGCGAGCACATTAGCTCTATTGGATTCAGCGAGAGCACATTAGTTCTATTGGCTTCAGTGTGAGCACATTTTGTGATGCATGATAGACAGCTGTGCGGACATTAAACCAACAAACCTGAAATGCAAAACATAGTTGCCCATGTTTATGTTAAATGCATGAGCTCTTGTAAGTTCATCAGACATCATACATTCGAGACATCGTTTAAGTACAATGTTGACGTACTTGCCGTTACGTTTAAGTACAATGTTGACGTACTTGCCGTTACGTTTAAGTACAATGTTGACGTACTTGCCGTTACGTTTAAGTACAATGTTGACGTACTTGCCGTTACGTTTAAGTACAATGTTGACGTACTTGCCGTTACCTGTACGGCATTTTATATATGTAGGTCTAAATCATCTGCATGTTGCACGCGTTTGTTGGTGAGATATATTGCACAACGTTATATGTCAATTTGCGAAAGGGGTCGAAGTGTTTGACACGATCAACAAGCGTAAAACACTGAGATCATGTTGTGCGTGTACTCATTAACCTGGTTCTCTTTCCTACAACAATAACTGCTATGGGCCTGAAAGACCGGCGTTGGCATCGTTGTTTTAATCAAGCGGAGGTAGCGCCAATGGTGGAGGTAGAAATACATTTTTAAACATTCGATCTCATTTTCTTTTTAGCATGGTCTCTGTACTGCAAGATAATATGTACTGACTGTATAATCACAATGATGTGAATCCAACTCAGTTGAATTGCCTTTATCTTTACCTCTCCTGATTTAATATTGAGTTGACAATTTATAAATTGATCGGCAGAACCACCACACGGTCGCGTTCTAAACCGTAAAACATAAGATTGCTCAAATGTAAGCAAAATAATAAATGATAACAACAACAGTAATAACAACAACAGTAATAGCAAATATCGTTTGTAAAGGCTATACATTAATTAAGAGAAGCGTGTATACTTTATATTATGGCAAACTCGTTCATAGTTTGTAATAGCAACACTGCATACATTTGGTTTGACGGACGTCTAGGGCCTACCATCGCCAGAGCGGTCGGTTCAACTGCGGTTCTGATCAATTTGCATTTCCATCGGTTTCGCGCCTGATGAATCTGGCCAAACTGTTGGTAATAACATACGAGCGTGATTAGATAAGAGCTGCCAATTAAATATATAGTTTTTAAACGCATCACTTGTCATCACCACACATGTAGTCTTTGATTAAAGATAACGACCCGCCGAGAGCCGAGGAACAGCACCAGTGCCGCGTGTCTGGTGGCCGCATGTCTTCCTTCTGCACAGTTCATTACGATGTTCGTATCCTCCAACTGTTGTTCACTGCACACCAATCACCTCGGGTCATCCTTAAATTGTGCCTCAGTACGTAGCAGGTGACAATACTCCATCTGAGGCAGTTTGATGCATCCGTCTCATGGGTGGATCAAGACCCTGAAAAAAGGGTGCCCAGTTTCCTACAGACACCAGGCTCTGCAAAGGTACAGAGCGGTCGGTAGGGGGAATGGGATGATGGCCCCGTGTGACAGGGGCCTCACATGAATGGAGCCACTGTCTTCTTTAATATAAAGTAGTTTGTGACTCTCTTTGTATGTATGTATGTATGTATGTATGTATGTATGCATGCATGCATGCATGCATGCATGTATGTATGTATGTATGTATGTATGTATGTATGTATGTATGTATTTATTTATGTATGTATGTATGTATGTATGTATGTATGTATGTATGTATGTATGCATGTGTGTATGTATATTTTTGTGTATGTACGTATGTACGTATGTACGTATGTACGTGTGTACGTACGTACGTACGTACGTACGTATGTATGTATGTATGTATGTATGTATGTATGTATGTATGTATGTATGTATGTATGTACGTATGTACGTATGTACGTATGTACGTATGTATGTATGTATGTATGTATGTATGTATGTATGTATGTATGTACGTACATGTGTACGTATGTACGTATGTATATATGTATGTGTGTGTATGTATGTTTATGTAGGTATATATATGTACGTGTGTACATATGGACGTATGTATGTATACGTATGTTTGTATTTATGCGCTAGTTGTGAGGACACCTCGATCCACACTACTAGTTGCGAGGACACCTCGATCAACAACACTAGTTGCGAGGGCACCTCGATCCACACCACTAGATGCGAGGACACCTCGATCCACACCACTAGTTGTGAGGACACCTCGATCCACACCACTAGTTGGGAGGACACCTCGATCCACACCACTAGTTGTGAGGACACCTCGATCCACACCACTAGTTGCGAGGACACCTCGATCCACACCACTAGATGCGAGGACACCTCGATCCACACCACTAGTTGTGAGGACACCTCGATCCACACCACTAGTTGTGAGGACACCTCGATCCACACCACTAGTTGCGAGGACACCTCGATCCACACCACTAGATGCGAGGACACCTCGATCCACACCACTAGTTGTGAGGACACCTCGATCCACACCACTAGTTGTGAGGACACCTCAGAGCTCCTGTGCTGCTGTACATTATAGCGATTAACTCGTCGTTCCATAAACTTGGTGCGATTCGCCTGCAAACACCAACACTGTGACCAAGCTTTCGAGCTTCCCTTGCTAGTTTGGGGATAAATAAATTATAACTGTTTAATTCTATCTTTGCATGCACACGTTCAATATATAACTGTATTCAGCGCAGTTTGGGTTACTTGCACACCATTCGTCTTCTAGGTCATATTCATAGCACCATCGTGTGCTCGGCCGTGTCTCTCTCGGAAGTCCATGCCGAGCTGCTCGACTTCATTGGCTTCATTCAATGTAACACAAGAGAAACGCCAAGAATTCCTGACGGATTTGCTTTGCCATTATCTGTCTGGACAATTCTGAGCTATTCTTTAATTGGTGTGCCATGTGCCTTGTCAGAGCTGATAGAATAAAGAACTTTCGCATTTCGGACATGATCTTCTGCTGGATTTGCCACACGCTGATGGCAATACTTTTGTTCTGCATTATCTTCGTGGCCTACATAGCGTTATTGCTTTGTGCGCCAAATGCGTCTCTCTTCACTGTCGAGATGGATGACGTCATGGCAGTGGCTACTCACGGCGATATTCTGCTTTTCACTGAGATGTGCCATTTGGTTGCAGCTTAAGGCGAGTGCCTCTCATACTGGCTTGCGAGCCTGCAAGCAAGAAAATAGCTGACGATCAGTGGAAATTCACACACAATGCACAGACAACAATAATCTATTTTCTTCTAGTAATGCGTACTACGAGGAAAACGCAGAGTGTGTGTGTGTGTGGGGGGGGGGGGTTCAGAACAACTGTGGACAACTGGCAGTTCTGGTGGCAATGCCCCTATTTTGTATGTTAGAAATGTCCCCACGTGCAGGAGGGCGACACCCTGCGTTCTCTCGACAACTGATTTTACAGGGGGTGCCCAGACACCTGATGGACACCTCTTGGATCCGAGTCTACCGTGTTTAAAACAGCACGCCTTGACCCGTTTTTCTAAGATTGAAAGAGCACCGGTACAGAAGCCGACAAAGAGGTCGACAAAGAATTAAAATCTTCGATGGGTTAGCAGCCTGGCTATAGAAGACCACAACAGAATTGTTTGTTGACACCTGTGATCGTGTGAAATGGACGGTCATGATCGCATGCAACAGCCACGCCACCTGATGACGGTGTCACCGTGATCCTTGTAGGAACCCCACAAACTTATCCAGAGCGCACTCTCTTGAGATATTGATCGATTGCAAGGCGAGACCTGCTGTGGACGTCGTTATTATTCCTGCTCGACACTGAGCAGCGATGCATCCCATCCGAGGGACAATGGCCAGCCAATGAATTCCGAGAATCAGCCAAGTCATTGTGATAGTAAATGTGTCCCGGTGCCTGGGAGATATTGAAAAACACCAACGCCTACTGTGTTCTTATTGTGTTCGATTCCAATCAAAAGCCGTGCGCATTTTTGTCTTCTTGGAAAGATTTCTAAACCAAGCAGGTTTTACGATCGATTTCGCACACAAAGTGCACAGGAAATGTAAATGATTGAGTATAAAAAATTTTGTATGGGCATCATCACATGCTAACAGTATAGTATGAATTACACCGCACAATGTGTAACGTGCGATAAATGGCCCATATTTACACATACCACACATGTGTCCTGTCTCACCGCAGTGAGACACCAGTTGTGTCTTGTCTCACCGTAGTGACCTCACAGTTATACTTACTTACTTACATAGTTGGTTGTAGTATATTTCAGCCGATGGCTAGATACCTCAATTTCTTCGTGAAGGTGTTCAGAGTAGAAGCTGACACGACTTCTTCAGGAAGTTTATTCCAGTAATCGATGACACGATTTGTGAAGAAGTGTTTACGGATCTCTGTACGTCTTCCTTAGCTTTAAGCTATGACCCCCCCAGACTGCTGCTACATTGATAGAAAAAATGCTTAGGGTTATTCCTATTTAGGCCACTGAGATATTTGTATACCCCACCGAGGTCCGCCTCAAGTCGTCTCTGTTCCAAAGGAACTGATTCGACAGGTGTTGTGCTGAGTTTCAGATCTCTCTTCTGAACTTTCTCTAATTCATCTATATCCTTTCTATAGAAGGGGTTCCAAGCTGGCGATGCATATTCCAGCACTGGTCGTATCATTGTTTCATACAAGGTGTTTATTATCTTTTCCCATCTACTTTCAAAGCATCGTTTAATTAGTCCTATGCATTGGTTTGCCTTAGTTGTAATATATTTTATGTGGGTGCTTCGTTTAAGGTTTTCGTATATGGTGATTCCTTTTTGTTCTTCAACAACTTCTAAGATTTCTCCGTTTAATGTGTATGCATAGTTGAGGCTTTGTCTTATTTTGAGAACTACACATTTAGTACCATTGAAGTTTGATAGCCAATTTTTTTTTACCAAACTGCACGTTTGTTGAGATCATCTTGGAGATCTTCACAGCAGCTAATGTAGAAATACTTGAAATAGAGTTTTGTGTCATCAGCAAACATTTTAGCTGTTAAACAAGTTGTCTGTTGTTTGACCACACTGAGGGTAAAGCTGTATCGTGTCTCGCCGCAGTGATATGACAGTTGTCTCTTGTTCACCGCAGTGAGATCACAGTAGTGTCTTGCCTCACCGCAGTGATATGACAGTTGTCTCTTTTTCACCGCAGTGAGATCACAGTAGTGTCTTGCCTCACCGCAGTGATATGACAGTTGTTTCTTTTTCACCGCAGTGAGACCGCAGTAGTGTCTTGCCTCACCGCAGTGAGATCAAGTTGTGTCTCGTCTCACCGCAGTGAAGACAAACCTGCTTGATATTTGGTGAGTTGCTCCCTAAACAGCTTATCCTAGCAATTGTGAGGTAGTATTGAACTGTGAGACCGAGATCACCAGCTCTGTGGGGAAATCACCACAATACCACTATTCAGCTAAACATGTACGTAGACAATAACATTTATTCATTTCGCTTTGCGCTTTGTTGGCCTCGTGAAAAAGCTACATAATATAAATAACAATAATAAAGAAGAAGTGTGTTTGCGCATCCATCTGATCAAACAACGATATGTGTACAGGAGGGATTATTAGTGTACGCTTCGAGCACACGTTGATTCTCCGACGCCGTATCTATTTGAGTAATCCTCTTCAGACGGCGCAGGCGGTCCGAGATGGTGTCCGCAGGGTCGTTCGGCTTGGTTTACGTTGTGTGAAATAACTATAACACAACAACTCTGACAACTGAGTAACTAACAACTCGCTGCACTTGACACGTACTGGAAACGGAAAACATTTTGTCTATTTCCATCTCTCACATGTTTCCGTGTTCTTCCTCCAGGTTGTTGACAGTTCAATTACAGACCCACCATATTGGTTGCAGACCAACCACGTTGGCTATGGACCCACCATGTTGTCTACGGATCCACCATGTTGGCTACGGACCGACCATGATGTTACATACCCATTGTGTTGAGTACAGACAGACAGACAGACAGACAAGTGTACTTTATTTTGGTCCATATACATATCACACAACAAGTGAGTATGTAAAAGCATACGTACAATAATTACATATAGTATACAATTTAAAAATTAGGGTCTGGGAGACTCTCACGAAGGCTAAAAAAGCCGCTCTCATAGGAACCACCCAAGTATAATTAAAGACAAATCCTGGTGCATAGAAATAGTAGCATAAATCAGTAAACAGACTGGCAAGGCTACAACATGACATTGTACATGATTACAGACTGGCAAAGCTACAACACGACATTATACATGATTACAGATTGAATGGTTATTCATCCAAAGAGGTACACATAAAAGCTTATTCTTATTGGTTATTCACTCACGATGGCAAATGTAACAAATTCGGAGTGTACACACAGCTACATAAGTGTGCAAATAATAATAATGTTTTACATACATTGCAAACCCTTATAAGCTGTGAGTGTAGATTTTTTGTTTTACTAAATCAGCTGCTTTATTGATTGTATGTGGCAAGGTGTATATGAGGCTTAGTTTCGCAAATTCGTGTTGAACTCTGATTGTGTGTATGTTGTATTGTGCACGAGTGTTAACATTGTGAATGCTTTTGTTCTGATGAAGCGGTAAATGTTGAAGGTAAACAGGAAGTTTGTTATATGCGATACAGTTTTAGTTCTTGTAATTTTAATTTGTGTTCTATTTTTAATAATTTAAGACTTTTAAACAGTGGTTCAGGGTGAGCGTTATATTTGCTTACACTAATAATGCGGACAAGTTTCTTTTGAAGTTTCTGAATTCTATCACATTTGTAGCCCCTAGCGGTCACGCCATAGTTTACGTGTGGCAGTATCAGTGTGTAGTACAACCGTTTTAGTCTATTTAGAACACCTAACGTCCTTGAAAACCTGTTTGAAATTTTTTCAATATGACTTTTCCAGTTAAATTGTTCATTCAAATTTATTCCAAGAAAATTAAATTCAGCCACTCTATCAATAGTAGTATTATTTATTATTAGTAATGGGGAAGTCACACTTTTGTCTGGTTATTTAAAAAAGCATATACTTAGTTTTGCATAGGTCAAGAGACAATTTGTTTAGTTTTAGTCATTCACACATTTTTTTATTCTGCGTTTCCATTTTGTTCGTACTTGGAAAATGAGTCAAGGGTTCTTGAGAGGGTAGTATCATCGACATACATTATGAAAATAAACTTTTGACTGGCCTTGGCAAAGTCATTAATGTATATAATAAAAATAATGGGCTTAGAATCGTGTCTTGGGGTACGTCAGTTGAAATATTAAGCATTTCTGATTTCACATCCTCTATTTCAATATATTGTTTTCTGTCTGTTAGATAATTTCTAATTAAACTTAAAGCTACTCCTTTTACGCCATAATATAATGTCGTATGATCCAGGGTATCAAATGCTTTGGAAAGGTCCAAATAAATATTTATAGGAATTTCGTTTTTATCCATGTATGCCATTATTCTAATTCCAATTCAGTGCTATGTTCCGTTCTAAATCCATATTGGTTTTCAAACAATATATTTTGCGTTTTAAAAAAGGAATCTAGCTGGGTGTAAATAATGTTTTCAACTACTTTTGACATTAAAATAAAAGTGATATTGTTATGTAATTGCCGACTTGGGTATTGTCACCTTTTTTAAAAATTGGAATTAGTTTATCGATTTTAAGTTTATTATGGAAGATACATGTAGCTAATATTTGGTTTGAAATTAGTGTTAATGATTTTATCACCGCAGGTTTAACTAATTTTAGTAATCGTGAAGAAATGCCATCATACCCACAACTTGTTTATGGTTGCATATTATCTATTGTTTTAGAAATCGTTTCTTTCTGCTACAGACTCACCATGTTGGCTACGGGCCTTTCATTTTGGCCCACAGACCAACCATGTTGGCTACGGGCCCTTCATTTTGGCCCACAGACCAACCATGATGGCTACGGGCCCTTCGGTTTGGCCCACAGACCAACCATGTTGACTACGAGCCCTTCATTTTCGCCCACAGACCAACCAACCGGGCCCTTCATTTTCGCCCACAGACCAACCATGTTGGCTACGGGCCCTTCATTTTCGCCCACAGACCAACCATTTTGGTTACATACCCACCATGTTGACTACAAACTCACTAATGTTAATCACAGACCTACCATGTTGGTTTTGTATTCATAACGTATACGACAATAGTTACCGCCACAATTCGACCATGGATTTTGAATTGAATTGATAATTTAGCAACATTGCTTATCACATGCGACTTGTGGTTTAAAGCCTTATGAATAAACGTCATGAACCTTTGCTTTAGATTGACCAATAGTGGCAAACTATCAGATAACAACAAGACAACATCGCCGTGTGTAAGAGGTGCCAATCCCCACAACTGTCTGAGTGGGATATATATATATATATATATATTGCCAACACTTTTACTCTGGAGACTCCATAGTATGAGCAGCAGTATTTTTTGAATAACTTGCACTTTACAGCAGTCTTTGTATGACCAAAATATCACCCATGAACATGTTATACCCTCTACAGAATGTTGCAATGCTATCGGCGACTAGGCTATCCTTATTAATAGTGGATACACGGTGGCCCAGATGTACAGCATCCTGAACACTGCAACTCGGTGCCATTAAACACAACTGTTCTGTTGTCGAGTTTACAAATGCGACCTCTAAAAACAAGATACATACTCTTCGCCCAATTAAACTTTACACAGTAGTCGTCTGCATATTGTTCTCGATTAATACCTTGAGTCCAGCCAGACCTTGTAGGTGTTGGCAGGGTCAGGGCATCTGCATATCCTATGCCACCCGTATAGTGGTTACCCATGTGGCATCCCACACAACTCTTCTCTAACTTTTCAAACAATCCGTATATACAGAGAAAAGCATAGGAGAGAGGATTGCTCCCTGCTTGACTCCGTTACAGATGGTAAACTGGGACGAGATACTACAGCCCCATCTCACTTGAAGTTTTTGCTTAGTATACATATACAGCAGTAATCTTAACACCAGAGGTGACAACTGACGCTTTAGAAGTACTTTAAAAAGCTTACAATAGTTGACTCTGTCGAAAGCTTTGCTGGCATCTAACATGAGTGCATACACATTACTACAATTAGCGTTGTAATGACTGATTGTATCCATCATAATATATGTCCAATGAGTAGTGGACATATGTTTAAATCCAAATTGCAACTGCGATGTTGTAAGCGCATATTGTTCCCAAGATAATACAATAACATCAAACAAATTGGCAACAAAGTTACTAAGAATAATAGTTCTAACATTGTCTGCTGTACATGTTAACTGTCTCTTGTCCTTTGGTATAGGGACTATGGTTCCCACTAACATAGAGTCTGGGCTATACCCATGTACCAACATACTATTAAAGATTAAATCAAAATTTAGGCCCTCTTCACCATCCGATTTACCCAGCTTCAGTCGCTGGAAACCTTCGATAACGTTCTCAACTGATATATTATATACAAGCATGTTCGTTAATCTGCCTGTTAATCTCCGCACCTGCCTGTTAATCTCCGCACTATTCGTTGTGATTCTAAATCGGAACGATGTCTTTTGTGAAGTAAAATCGTATAGTCTAACAATCTGCAGCATGCATCGCCCATGCATTAATGACCAGCTTGACCATGTCAACAATACAGTCCGACTTTCTAATTAATCATTGTATCTGCTTGGATGAAGACAGAGTGTGTGTGCGTGACGTCCAACAGTCACAGTAAGAATGCATATGTTCAAATATGGTTATGCCGCTGTCATGGACAAAGGTCTGCTGGCGTCCTGTCTCTTTGCTATGTCTTTTCCATGTACATGTTTCTGCCTTCCGCGCATTGGACAACGTCGCGTTGGAAAATACAGGTGCGCATGCACGCGATTTTATATATACAGTAGGCCTTAGTATGCGTCACTAGTATGTGTCCTAGTTCATTGTCGTCCGTTGGCAATGGCATAACGTGTTCAAAATTATGATGTTTCTTGACATCGACCAATCGGATGCGCTGACATCGAATGCGTTCACTGATTGGCCGAATACCATATAAGGTAACTACCCGAACGTAGCAACCCACCTAGATAAGCCTCTGCGATCTGCACACGATTTTCACACGTATACTACAGGGACGTTCAGGCAACGACACTAACGTTTGCTGGAAATACTTATTTTTAAAACATCCAAGGTTGATTGGAGATTTTAAGTAGCACAGCAATGGTACTTACTAAGGTTGGTACGCCGAACGTAAACACAGGCGTATATATATCCTCTGCGTTCTGGTCAACTAATGGTCGTTTTATTGCCCCTACCGACCCATCGGGGCAGGGCAGCTGTCGTCCAGCATGTTGCCGGACGTGGCCACGCATATACAGCAAGTTCGTTGTGGGAAATAAATTCGTCACATTTGCTCTGAAGATCATCGCCAATGTGGCCAGCCACGGCAGCTGCCTCAGTTGGCTCCAATCGTACGCTCGGGAATGACTGTGTTCTTCCTCGGTGTTCCCTTTATAAAGGGGTGATGCTAGGCCATACACTGCTTCACCGCCTAAGTTGTTATCCTTTCCCACTTCTCCCTATCGACCGCCTTCTCCCTCCACTTGGCGTCCTCGTCTGCCTTTTTTGCATCCCTCTTTACGCAGTCCTCCCAACTATGTTGCGGTCTTCCATTGTCACACGACCTGGCTGTTGAACCGCCTCCGCTTTCTTAGATAGTCGGCCATCCGCACCAAGTGACCCTCCTCCATCCGCACCAAGTGACTCTCCCCCATCGGCAACAAGTGACCCTCCTCCATCCGCATCAAGTGAACATCCTCCATCCGCATCAAGTGACCATCCTCCATCCGCATCAAGTGACCATCCTCCATCCGCACCAAGTGACCATCCTCCATCGTCACCAAGTGACCCTCCTCCATCGTCACCAAGTGACCCTACTCCATCCGCATCAAGTGACCCTCCTCCATCCGCACCAAGTGACCCTCCTCCATCCGCACCATGTGACCCTCCTCCATCCGCATCAAGTGACCCTCCTCCATCCGCACCAAGTGACCTTCCTCCATCTGCACCAAGTGACCCTACTCCATCCGCAACAAGTGACCCTCCTCCATCCGCACCAAGTGACCCTCCTCCATCCGCATGAAGTGATCATCCTCCATCCGCACCAAGTGACCCTCCTCCATCCGCATCAAGTGACCATCCTCCATCCGCACCAAGTGACCCTCCTCCATCCGCACCAAGTGACCATCCTCCATCCGCACCAAGTGACCCTCCTCCATCCGCACCAAGTGACCCTACTCCATCCGCACCAAGTGACCCTCCTCCATCCGCATGAAGTGACCATCCTCCATCCGCACCAAGTGACCATCCTCCATCGTCACCAAGTGACCCTACTCCATCCGCATCAAGTGACCCTCCTCCATCCGCATCAAGTGACCATCCTCCATCCGCACCAAGTGACCCTCCTCCATCCGCATCAAGTGACCAACCTCCATCCGCACCAAGTGACCCTCCTCCATCCGCATCAAGTGACCATCCTCCATCCGCACCAAGTGACCCTCCTCCATCCGCATCAAGTGACCAACCTCCATCTGCACCAAGTGACCATCCTCCATCGTCACCAAGTGACCCTACTCCATCGTCACCAAGTGACCCTACTCCATCCGCACCAAGTGACCCTCCTCCATCGTCACCAAGTGACCCTCCTCCATCCGCATCATGTGACCCTCCTCCATCCGCACCAAGTGACCCTCCTCCATCGTCACCAAGTGACCCTCCTCCATCCGCATGAAGTGACCATCCTCCATCCGCACCAAGTGACCCTCCTCCATCGTCACCAAGTGACCCTCCTCCATCCGCATCAAGTGACCCTCCTCCATCCGCACCAAGTGACCCTCCTCCATCCGCAAGAAGTGACCATCCTCCATCCGCACCAAGTGACCCTCCTCCATCCGCACCAAGTGACCCTCCTCCATCCGCATCAAGTGACCCTCCTCCATCCTCACCAAGTGACCCTCCTCCTTCCGCCCCAAGTGACCCTCCTCCATCCGCACCAAGTGACCCTCCTCCATCCGCACCAAGTGACCCTCCATCCGCACCAAGTGACCCTCCTCCATCCGCACCAAGTGACCCTCCTCCTTCCGCCCCAAGTGACCCTCCTCCATCCGCACCAAGTGACCCTCCTCCATCCGCACCAAGTGACCCTCCTCCTTCCGCCCCAAGTGACCCTCCTCCATCCGCACCAAGTGACCCTACTCCATCCGCACCAAGTGACCCTCCTCCATATGCACCAAGTGACCCTATTCCATCCGCACCAAGTGACCCTCCTCCATCCGCACCAAGTGACCCTATTCCATCCGCACCAAGTGACCATACTCCATCCGCACCAAGTGACCTTCCTCCATCCGTACCAAGTGACCCTATTCCATCCGCACCAAGTGACCCTCCTCCATCCGCACCAAGTGATCTGCCAACATCATCCGGCTTCTTACTATTCCTCCCGCTAAGCTGAACTGCTTCCCAATTTCTTCCACCAAGTCATTCACCCTTGTATCATTGTGTGTGTGTAGGGGGGGGGGGTGCGTGCGTGCGTGCGTGCGTGCGTGCGTGCGTGCGTGCGTGCGTGCGTGCGTGCGTGCGTGCGTGCGTGCGTGCGTGCGTGCGTGCGCGCTCGGACATACAAGGCACGAAGGACGGAATAGTAAGAAATTTGGGGCCGATCTAGAAAGGTCACATTTTGGGCTCTCGGAAGCAAGTTATTACTCCTTTCCGCCCTGGTGACATGGTGACATGGTGACATGGCGGTAGAAGTAGTCGTCATTCTAAATCGTCTAATCTAACAATCCGCATCATCCATGCATTAATCATCACCATGTCAACAATCCAATCCGACTTAATCACTGCATCTGCTTGGATGAAGACAGAGTGTGTGTGCGTGACGTCCAACAGTCACAGTAAGAGCAAAACTGTTCAAATAAAGAGATATCTCCATTATTTTCACATCGTGTGGTTGTCTGCGACAGAGGCGTTGGACAGGCGTGTTGGCGTGCCGTCTGCTACTCTGTATTTTCTCTGTAAATGTCAATGCCTTCCGTGAACCGGACAGCGCGTAATTTCGAGCATGCCTGCGTGCGTGCATGTGTGAATGTGTCCTCTTATGCCATAGTCTAATATATAAAACGCCAACTCGGTTCTTCAAACAAAGAAACCACTCGACACAAGTTTTTATTTTACTAGATGTTTCTTAGTCTTGTATATATTTGCCCAGGAGTTATTATTATGAGTACAAGTCGCGCTTTCGCGCACGTTGCATTTTGTGTATCTCTGCTGCCACAAGCCAATGAAAACGACTATAATAAGTATTTCCTTGCGGTTTATGGATACCTATGACGATTGACGGCCGCTTACCTCTCTTGAATTATAGCTGTTTCCTCAATTCGATTTTTCACTCCTCTCAGTTCAGATTAATTTCGCAAACAAATCGAACCTATTGATGGACTAGTATCGAGTGCGACATGTATGGTTGTAGGGTGCAAATTTGTCCTCAAAATGTATTCATATTTAAACGATGAAATTGAATATCATATTAATAAATATCGTACCTTTCTCAACAACATTGGTATGTATGACACGCCTTACTGGGGTGTATGTGTTTGTGGTGATATTGCATCATTCGACATGATATGCCAAGACTGTGCCGCCACCTGGCGATCTCCTTCCACAATTTGCAGAAAAGAGAATCCACAAATTTCATGATAATAAAACTGTGTTTTACATATCAAAATGTGTTATTTACCTGTAGAGATTTTCGCCTATCTTATCAAGACAGCTTCTTCAGTACGATTAAGAACGACGTTCTGGTATTATGACGTCATCGGAGACGCGCGAAAGTTCGTGGTTTCCCTCACCTCGCTAGGTCACTGCTCTTGTCTTGTCAGCGGTTGTAAATGTCAGTTAGTTACTACATAGATACATAAACACCGCACAATGGCAAAGGCCAGTTTGACATTTGATATTTCTGACGCGTTCCAACCGTGTTGTGCTTGGCTTGTTGTGTTTGCACATGCATAACACAAAAGCGCCTCTATCGTTGTATTGTCATGCATCGTTGGCTCTCTTCATTTCATTGCTAGTTAATTACGTTTTGCAATTAAATGTCATGTAGATAAAAATATCCAATTAAATATTTAGATAGAGCATGTTGGCAGATACTATGTTTGCTTTCAAAGGCGCCAACGTTATTAACAAAACAGCTAAAGTGGTATTAGCGTGTCGTATCCAAATATAAACTATTTTTATCGAACAAATTAATTATTTGCCCGGATGGGAGAGCCGCTCTAAACACCATTCATTCCTGGCACAGTAAACCGGTCAATAACGCTTTATATTTGTCATAACTGTTTTTGCTATTTATAAATGCATTAATTGTTGATGTTGCTAAATATAATCAATGTGAAGTGTATCCAAGAGTGCGTGAACGTGTGGAACTACTGGTTCTATCAAAGCAGGAGTAATTTCCTGTCAGTTGGACACCAGGTATCGATAACCGGTATAATACGCAGAAACGAGAAACGAGAATTCATGTTGCAAATGTTGTGCAATAATTAAATTGCTAAGAAAACGATGTGATATAATTTATTATAGCTATACATTTTCGCATATTTCCAATGTAATTTGTGTAATGGTCACCCTTTCTACGTCCCTGCTCTCCCCCCCTCTCTCTCTCCCTCTCCCCCCCCCTCTCTCTCTCCCTCCTCCCTCTCTCTCTAGCGCTGTCAATCATGACAAGTAATGTTGACTTCAGTCCACGAGTGAGGTCATCACATTAGCGTATTACCAATTAAATCAACCTATGTGGAAATAAATGTTGGTATAATTAATATTATTTTACAACAGTGTTTAGAATTGTGACTTTTCCTGTGACGACCTTCAGTGATGGAAGTAAAGGTGGCCAAACACACACTGATGTGTAATGGTGTCAATGTTTGCATTCAGTATTTCAACTTATTATTCTGCGTGTGCAGTGTTTATTATCCTGCTTAACAAATAACCTCTGAATATTCGACGGTCATGGCCATTCATATATATATATATATATATATATATATATATATATATATATATATGAATGGCCATGGCCATGGCCGTCGAATATTCAGAGGTTATTTGTTAAGCAGGATAATAAACACTGCACACGCAGAATAATAAATTGAAATACTGAATGCAAACATATATATATATATATATATATATATATATATATATATATATATATATATATATATATATATATATATATGAATTGCCGTCGAATATTCAAAGGTTATTTGTTAAGCATGATGATAAACACTGCACACGAAGAATAATAAGTTAAAATATTGAATGCAAAAATTACACGATTACAGATCAGTGTGTGTTTGGCCACCTTTACTTCCATCACTGAAGGTCGTCACAGGAAAAAAGTCACAATTCTAAATTTATGTCTAGTTCTTTGTATTTATAAAATAATAAAATAAGTTGAAATACTGAATGCAACATTGACACGATTACAGATCAGTGTGTGTTTGGCCTTTTTTGTTAGTAACAATTGAGACGCCACTTTCAAAGCTGACTCTGTTGTTAGCAGCTAAACCTCCTATCTAAGCCATAGTGCGTGGATTGCTCAAGTCCAATGTTTAATTAATAAAACAGGTTACACGAACTCTACAATGTAAAAGCTGTTATCGCAGGACGCCGTGGTATTGGTCTTTGTCCCGTCGACGACCTTCTCGTGCTCTTCCTAGCACAAGAAAACACGAGCCCTGAGTCGTGTCGATATGTTCAGTATTCGTGAATTATGCTACCTTTAAATGAGTATGAAGACAGCAATAAACACACATGTGTTTTGCATGTTTTTCAGTGAACATCGTGATAGCCAAAATGGGTTATTTTTGTTTAACCAAATGCCACACCTTTTATTCAATGGTGCAAATGATCACCGGCAGCGCGAGCCTAGTCTACGTGGAACAACGTTTACTAGTCACTGTTCTCCCAAGGTGCCCCCCCCAAGGTGCAGCTGGGGGCATCTGCCAATCGCCCCTTTCTAGTTACGCCAGTGCAGGGGTCATCCAAAAATGACATTGCCCCAAGGAGTGGTTTGTTTGGTGAGTGAACGTTACAGAGTTGAGGTATCTGAAGATATGTTACACTAAATGCAATATATTAATTGTTAATGGAATTTCAGGTTATTGTACAAAACGTCTAGTTAAATAGTCGTTAAGAACATTCTACAGGAACTGAGTTACATTAATAGATATTGGGATTAATGAAGACCATAAATCAAAGTATGGATGTCACAGTTAATTAACATCACAGTGGCCTAGAATAGATGGTCATTATGATATAATGCATGTGCAGAACGCAGAACACACAAACAAGTTCACCATCGCATTGTCGTAGCATCGCGAGCACGTAGCAAGCTAACTAACACGTGGAAGTCCAATATAGGATGTCCTTCAGACTGTCTTCTGAGCCACCGTCGAACTTGCATTGCTTCATTAAAATTGATACCTGGACCTAACAAAGGAATTGGAAAGGAAGCTCGTCGGGAGTTATACTGGCCTGTTCAGGGGGTGTCTAGATGTCCACTGGCGCAATAGACTGACGCACAAAGAACTGAAGATCTCAAACAAGATTCAAATGAGATGCCTCCAACTAGTCGGTCACTGATATCGCCATAAAGAAGAAACTGTGTCAATATTCAACTTGTGGGCACTCACTCATGGCTAGACAAAGAGGGAAACAAAGGCTTGTCAATGTACCGGCCCTGGCCGACCAATAATGATATATTGGATTTTAAATATTCTCACCTGCTTACTTCAAACGAAAGCTCTTGTTTCTTGTTTGTTCAGAAATTTATTTAATGAATTAATGCTTAGAACATTAACTACATATTAAAAAGATCAAACTAAATATATATATATATATATATATATATATATATATATATATATATATATATATATATATATATATATATATATATATATGAATGCGCTGTCTGGTGGCTGACATGACGCCGACACCCGTTGTTTGGAGGTCGGAGTGCCGTATATCGACAGCTTTGCGTAAACAGCTGTCGCGGCGGCCGGAGTAGCAGTTAGAAATAAGCGTCATTACGGTGTCTTCAGTTCAGCTGACATATGAAATATCACCTACTTTCTGCAATTCACACTAACACGCCCATCGAGACCCGACGTGAAGACGTTTCACGTTCACTGCGCCGACTAAGTGGTCTAAATTTAAATGCATGCGCACGGTTCGCGGCGGATTAGTGATACTCACAACTGTTACGCCCGGCTGTGTCCGCCGACTCAACCACACCTTTTTACAACTCCATAACAGAGTCTAACATCAAGACCAAGCCATAAACAAAGCATAAATAAAACCGTAATCATTGTTATATTTTATATTCACATGTCCATCCCAATAACGAAAGGCAGTGCGTAGAGGACAAGTCTTGCTTTGATGTCAACCACGTCCTACAAACCTTCTGTTGGTCTTCATTACGTTTTTGCTTCTGCCTTTTGTGCGTGTGAGCGTGCATGGGTGCGTGCATGCGTGTGTGTGTAGGTCCATCAATGATTTGTAATATTATGTGTGTGTGTGTGTGTGTGCGTGCGTGCGTGCGTGCGTGCGTGCGTGCGTGCGTGCGTGCGTGCGTGCGTGCGTGCGTGCCTTATCGATTCTATCTTACATTGGCTGCCATCTTACTAAAGATCTTAGCCGCTATCCTGTGAAACACGAGATCTCGTTGCGCCACGTAGCGTGGGGTGTCTTGTTTGCACAATAGCATAATGTTTGCTTCGACACAAGCAAGCGTAGTGAGTGCCGGTGTAAGTGTCATGTTCGAGGCAAACTGATAGGAAACCAAGCAACAATGTTTGTAATCAAAATATCAATCAGACTTAATCCAAACTCCTCCTGTCCACTGGTAGCCTTTGCTGATATCGCGAATGATCGGATTTGTTATGAAATATTCATGCGGTTAATGGGAGGGCGAACCGGCGTCAGACTCCCTATGAAGATCCACTTGGAACCGAACTGTGGTAAAAAAAACAAAGGCCTCTCACAAAACTACCCTGGAAGCAATGGAAACACTTCCTAAAAACGAATTTGGAATATTAGATTATGTTCTAATATTCAAAATTCTGCCATACGATATACAAAACAAATCAGGTTCTTGAAACATTTCTTTTAACATATCCAAAAGGTTTTATCTGAGTAGAAGTATTCGCCATCTTCTCAAGACGGCTTCGTCAGTACGAACGACGTCATGGTAGAATGACGTCATGGTAGAATGACGTCATTGTCATCATCCATGTTTCAACATGAAAACGAACTATTGTGCGAAATGTTAAATAAATTCAGGTTCTTGCTTCACTCTTAGCAAACGACAACAACAACAACAACTTTAGTAGGCCCATCTATTTCATACAAGTGTTACAGGGACATATGATCAGCCAGCTTGATACAAGACAAGATACATTTATTACACAGCGCCATCTTGTTATGACGGTATTTCTATCAGACACGGAAGCATAAAGGTGCTTCCTGGCTCCTCATATATCAAGACAACCGTCATTAAAGACGCCACTTCTTATCGGTGAGAGTCAGTTATTGGTAATGATGAGCAGATACTATATATATATATATATTATATATATATATATATATATATATATATATATATCTTCTTATCGGTGAGAGTTAGTTATTGGTAATGATGAGCAGATACTATATATATATATATATTATATATATATATATATATATATATATATATATATATATATATATATATATATATATATATATATATATATAGTATCTGCTCATCATTACCAATAACTGACTCTCACCGATAAGAAGTGGCGTCTTTATTTGTTTTGTATATCGTATGGCAGATTATTCATAGATAGGTCAGTTTTCATGTGAATGTTAGTCACTGTCAGGTGAACATGTGACATATATCAAGTCTCCTACCAGGGCCCGATGTTATAAACCGTACTCAAACTCAAGCGCAAGTCTGTGCTCAAGTCTGAGATTTCATGCTCACCAGAGTTTTCGTGCTCAAAGGAGGTTATAAAACGTCTTGAGTACGTACTCAGCTGAGCATGAAACGACGCTGTTTTTCATATACACAAGCGGCCGAAATGGAACTCTTTCGTTGATGAAGGTAAGAAACAGACTGTAAATAAGTGTCGTCTGTTACTTAGACGCTAGTAAGTAGTAAACATTACGATGGCAAACGAGGAGAGTGGTACGAGCGTAGATGTTGAGGATTTGAAGAAGAGGGGGAAAGCATGGGGAGAGATAGAAGAGAGGTTTTTAATAAGAGAAGTGCTTCAACGGGAAGACTCATTATTCGGAGTTATCCGTGGGTGTGGAACGAAATCTGTGCACCGAATTCGTACCGATGCTTGGCGGCAAGTTGCCGACGCGTTAAAATCGTACCTGTAACGGCCAATGATAACTAAATTGCTTTTATAGCTTTCTAATATTAAATATTGTTGTGTAATGTTATTAGTGTGCATAATAATACGTGGGAATGTATATGGCACTAACACTATATGGCATTGCCATTGGCCATTACATTGCATTGGATGTGGGTAGCGTTTATTTCACCTTAAATTTGATATGCTGTTACTCTTGCTGTTTCGTTGTTGTCATTATTATTAATGTTCTTTATTCATAAACATATTTAATTATGTAACATGTTATTTTTTAGAGTGTCTACAAACGTCCGAGATGTTGATGAAGTAAAGAAGTATTTTAATTTGAAACAGGTACAACTATTGTTGAGCACGCACGCACGCACGCACACATGCACATGCACACATTTTAGGTAGCTAATTAATGGCTAAGGAATTTGGCACGATGTTTATGATTCATTCCATCTAAAATCAACACGGTAAAAGCTTCAGGGTGTCAGATTGTGATGAAAAAAATATATAAAAATACTTTTATGGATATAATAACCACACACCAATTCTGAGGCTTTAACTCCAAGCGTTTTGGGGTTATGGCCCGTTAAAGATAACGTATAACACCCTTTTTTGGCACTCACAAATCCTGTATGTGTTTTGTTGATGTTTTCTGAGAATTATATCTCATCTCTGGAAACATTTTCATAAAAAATCTGAATTGTTGATTTCAAGTGAAATGACCATTACATTTTATGTTATGTGACCATTGATGATGACACTTTCTGCTATTACAGCAAAAGCCAAAATTGATGCCATGAGGAGGGCCAGGTTTGTAACTGGTGGAGGGCCTGCACCTCCTCCACTTACCTTGGCGGAGGAGGCCATGGCGAATACACTAGAAGGGAGGCCTGGTGTTAATGGAATAGCCGGAGGTATGGATACTGATGATAAGCACTTATACGAGAATGGTAAAACAGTCTTCTTTCCAGAGCATTACTATCTGGACATTATACAGTAGAAAATGTGTATTCATTCGATATGTGTTATGTAAAGACGTAACACTGATGATGTATTGTCATAAATTTTATTTTGTTTCAACCACCAACTTAAATTCTAAGAAAATAATGCAAACAGCTGCATGTAAAATAGTTTTTTTGTCATACACTAATTCACAATAATACACATAGGTGAGCAATGTTTTAGTCATATTGAAAAGCAAAAACGTATCTACATTGAGAGAAATTTAAATATCTATTTAAATACAATATTATAATAAGTTGTGTGCAATGAAAAAATTAACAAAAATATTAAAGTAGGAATACTAAAACCACAAAAAAAATTAAGAAATTGACCACAACATGGCACTCTTTAATGAGAATGGCTATTGTCAATCAACATACATGAGTAGATAATCGTTCCAGTATACAAAGTTATTTAATGGCATGTTATTACCATTATCATTGCTACCATCTGATGTTGTTTTAAAACGTGATCAACATAAATTGTCATACTTGCAGACTCCACTTTGTAGCTTTATAAAACCATTGTGCTATGCTGATGTATTTCTTTCTACATTTCATTAGAGCACCAAGACAAAGCCAGATGCTCAACATCTACCCACGTTAATGACACTTATGGTAAGTAATTTACTGTTCTTATCATTTACCTTATTTCTGATTATTATACAAATATTTTGAAATATTGGCAAAATACAAAGTTTATTTATGTAATCATAAATACTGAAACATTACTCCTGATGATCATGTGGTCCAAAATTCCTTAAATAAGGTTTTACAAATCGAAACAATTAAGTTATCTTGAATGTAGTATTAAAGTGGTATTTATTTTAAGCTACTAAAATTTAATTGATGAAAATTTCAGCACCATCGCATTTGTAAAACTTGTACATAATTTTTCTCATAGATACAATTTGACATGTTATCGTGTATGTTAATTATGTGATGTTAATTCTGTTATTTTTTTTTTCATTTGCAACGGATGTGCTTTGCTGCAATCCAACAAAAATTACTGTGACGTAATTTAGATTAAATATGTTATTGAGAAGATGCTTTAAAAACAATATTTCACTGTGTCAGGTAATGGAGTTAACATTACGAAATTAACACATCATTTTTTGGCATGTGGAATGTGGACATTTACAGAGACAAGGAAGAAGACAATGAAAAGAAAAATGAGACAAGAAGAAGCAACATTCATCAACATTGAAAAAGACACAGAGAGAATAATACTAGAACAGGAGAAACTGCAGTTGGAGATTGAAAATTTGAAAAAGAGAAACAGGAATTTAGATTTTGAACTAGCAACGTTAAAAAAACTACATTGTAGTATGAAGCTAACAAATGATTTCAGCATATCATTAGAGTAAACGATGCCAAAATCATTTAATAGTTTCATACTAACACCAAAATTACTCATTCACTTTTATAGCAAGTAATAATTCCCATTTTCAAATATTTGATGGGTGTTTGGAAAACTCCGGGTTTTTTTTTTCAAATTTTAAAACATCTCTATTATTATTAAAGTGAAATGTGGGTTTTTCAGTAAAAAAAAAAAAAAATTATTTTAAATATGTTGTTGTCATGGTCTAGGGTATGGCATAACGATTTTCTAAATATTTTTTCTCTGTCAGACCAACTCTGCAGTTTGTGATAAACAAATTACATTAGCTGTGCAATTAAAAAATTCTTGTCTCTATTTCAATGTGGGGTGTCTCCCCTTAATGAATCACTGTGCAGATATCCGACTGTCGTGGACCGCCCCTGGCCATCTTGCAGTGCAGCTCGTTATTCGGAAGCTTGCATCGCAGCACATCTGCAGTTAAGAGGATATGTATGCACATGGATATTGTTTAAACATGTAATATTGTGTTGACCTATTATTTAATTTGATGCAGTATTTGTATATTGCATAATTTACAAAAGTTACTAATTTGCTATTGTAACTGCATTGATATTTAATTAAATTCATTTAAGTTGTGGTAAATGTTATTTATGTGAACGGTGTATTTCATGTTTTATTTTGTACATATTAATTTATTCTTTGTACATGGAATTTTGTGACATTGATCATTAATAAAAAAATACATTGTTTTGAAATATATTGGCTTTCTCTTTGTTTATAATCTCCTTACCTGTACATTTAAGGAATAGTATCCCTTTCGATTCACGTAGTCTGCCTCATTGTCTTGTGGTCGCTGTAGTCTTATGTGAGTCCCATCAACGCAACTCAGAACATTTGGAAAGCCTGTAATTATAATTACAACTATGTATTATATTATTATAATAATATTTATTTTAAAACAAAAGTCCATATGTATTAATAGACTACATGTACACAATATTAATATACACACAAATAAAATAAAGTACATTTCAAAGATGTAAATATAAACCTGTGCTGTGCATTAAACGTTGTTAGAATAGTCAAGTATTTAATCTACATACAACATGTCACATGCATTTCAAAACACGTACAACTTAATATGTTTACCTAACTATTTATTTCTGCTATATTAATATTTACCACATGAATGCTTGTAAATACTGAACATTTGCTAAATGTGCCCAAATTACAAAACTTCTGTCCTGAGTATTAGTGATTAATAGTAATACCAATGATGTCCTTAGGCTTAGTTAAGTTTTGTTTCATGACTAGTCGCTGCAGACTATGCTCTAATTATTATTTGTGAAACAGATGGTGGCAATATCTTGTTTGGCATGCCTCCTGCTTAATACATAACAGATAGTGCTGCCTCCTGGGTTGCTTACATGGATTCGGGATAATTCCGTTTCGCATGTATATTTACCTGCAATCTTCGAGAATGCTTGTTTACTTTCGATTGCACGTTGGCCCATAGCATAGGGAATTTGACAAATCGTCCCACTAACGGGGTAACGCTGCTATCATGCGGGATATTGTACGAATACAACGTCCTGCCGTTGATCTTGACACTTCTGTCGCATCTCCAATCAACAAATGGATGGCTCCCGTCGCCAAAACAAAACTTGCAGCAATGCCAATGGCCAATGCCGGTAAAGGACTATTGCCTATTGGCTGAGTATTGCGGTATGTGTCACTTGCAAGATTGGGTAAAATTTGGAGTATGTATACGATTGTATCAGGCCGAAAACGAAATCTATTGTATACCTCGTCTTCGGATAAGTATTCTAATGGATTTGTGCGATCTTGAAAAAGGCGTGGACGCCTAACACAACCTACGCGTCTGATTTCGCGACGAAATTGCCCTACGTGAGCTGCCATTTTTATTTTGAGTACGCAGTTGAGCATGGTCAGGGCCCGAGGTTATAAACCGTACTCAACTCAATTGAGCACGGTTTCATGCTCAAGCCTCGCTTTCACACTATGCTCAAACTCAGGCGAGGTTATAAAACATCTTGAGCACGAAATCGTGCTCAGCGTTGAGCACGAAATGCTGAAATCCTGAGTATGCTCAAGACCATGCTCAACGCCGTGCTCAAGCATAAATAAAAATGGCAGCTCACGCATAAATTTATTGAAGTCGTTCAAAGTTCGTCCGTTTTGAGAAGATAAGCTGTCCGATTTTAGGGTCCAGGCCGCCTACTTCCGAGTTTTATCCGTATGAAGACCTGATGGAATACGACATTTGTGAAAGATTTTGTTTGATGGCTCAAACTGCACTATTTAACGAACATTTGCCAAACATAACCGCAGCAGCGACAGACACCGCAAAACAAGTGATAGTTTACTTTTAGTTGCGGCTTTTTTGGCGACGGGGACCATTCATTTACAGCTGCTTCAGGACGACAACATTATATTTCAACTGCCGAGTCAGAGTCATGATTCACACGAAATGTGTCTACAGAAATTAAAACTATGTGGTTTAGTTGAACGATTTATAACATGCCATACTGGACATTAAGGCATACCAATACGATATATGCGAAGTGTATGTGTGCTGCAAAATAAAATTATTCCGTGAACTGCCAATGCCAATGTCATGCCATGCCCATGGCCATGGCCCATGGCCATGGCAATACAGCCACTTCGTTTTGTCACTGTAAAGAATTGGGCAGTGATTTAAAAATTTCGCCAGTTTGGAGTTAGGAATATAGCAAATAATATATAATTATGTGTTTATAACATAATATAGCTAATCTAAATATTATATCAACTGGATTAAGCTTACATACCATACTATATTTATATTATTCATGCAGCCCGACCCCAGGCCAGGGCGAAGGATGTATGAAATATAAAAAAATTGCTATCCCAGGCCAAGGCAGCTATAGCCTAGGGGTAGGACTTCACATAGTGGGTGCCCTTTGGAAGTAGAATATACATGCAAAATATGCAACACACACATCCAAGATAATGTAACACTTGTGTTGTTGAGTTTTATTAAGAGATTGTTCAAATTGAACAATATGTAAGAAAAACCATCCATATGTCTATATTTAGGCTACCGCAAAAAGTAAAATTGTAGGTTATAGATGTTAAACATAATGCTGTTCTAGCATTACTACTGCAATGCCGCAGGAAATCTAAGAACGAACTAGTGCAGGTGACAAACTACAGCTCTAATATAGTGTTTACACCTTTCCTATAATTTATAGTAAATGCAAATTTTCCAAATAATAGATACAAAGATATCACGACTTTTCTAAGACAAAGAAGAACATCATACTTTGGGAAAAGTATGTGATTGGAATATAAAGTACTGGCAAATATAGCTATACAATGATTAAGACGCATGCCACACTAAACTAAGCAAGGTGTTAGTGAAAACAGCGACATGTGTAGTGCATATACCCAGGGCGTATGTAATATAATACTAATAGTAACATATGCTGCATATATTGTCTTGTGCAGTAACCTATTTCAAATATAACTTAATTTATGATAAATAAAAAAATATATGTTATGGAAATAATGATTCCATGTAGTAGATAGTGTGCACATTAAAAGTGCAAATAATATATTCGCTTGGGCACTCTCATCATAATTATTATTATTAAGAATTACCACTACAAATCAATGATAACATAGCTTACTCTTTCAATTTACATTTTACTGTTTGATATTGTATTAGAACTATATTTGTTTTATTATCTATAAAAATATTAATCATTAAGGAGTAATACAAACCTTTCTATGATATTCAATGAAATCCGTTTTAGCATATCATCTATTAATTTCAATCACTTTACTCTGTAATACTACACCCATATAAAAGATAGGCTGGACTAAAATTATAGACTACTAACAGTGGGTAATCCCCGTGACACAAACATGTGACACCCGACGTCAAAACTAAGCCTAGGCTAAGGGGGCAAACAAAATTAGTTGTTAACACCGCTATTTCTTAGTTTTGACAAATACTTCAGTTTCTGGGTTCACTGCGCAACAATCTGAATACATCACTGTGTACCACACAGAGTCTTCTACGTGACTCTGACGTATGGTTCCACCAGACAAGTGTATAGACTATAGTTCAAGTGTATAGCCATAGCATAGGTACATCATGATCTGAACAGAGTAGTTTTTACATATTCAGTACACATAGAATGATCAAAACTATGAAACTGAACCTTTGTGTCACAAAATGTTTATTTTTGTACTCCTCTTTCCAGTACGTGTGTATTGTTACACGCATGTATAAATTATGGAAACAATGGACATTCTAATGAAATATTAAAACAAAATATTATAATGAACCACGGATTTAGGTAATGTCATTATTGTTTACCTTTGACAACATAAATATAATATATTTTTGTAACGAAATTGATGTTATATTAACACTTGTATTCATTAAAAAAGCACAACTTATCGTGTTCCTCGGTACATTTCCAAAAGTTCTAGTTACCACGCCGTAAATGAACATGGCAAACATAATTAGGCTGCCGAATCGCTTAGTTGGGGCATAATCTTAGCCTGGCTGCGAGGTATTACTTTTTGCTATTTTTTTATTTTTAGGCAGTTTTATCTTGTGATTCGTCTCGTTCTGTCTGTTAAAGCGTTCACTGCATGCTCGACTTTCCACACACCGTGTGATATTGGTGATGGGTTGATTTTTCTCCGGCGCTTTTTCCCGCAAAAGAGACGCTTGCAGCCGAAATTCTTCGTCCACCACTGTTTATATGCGGAAGTATCTTTGTTATCTTTTTCAAAAAGAGAGTTCCACTTGGGCGCTTGTGCATTTGAAAAACCCGCGTCGTTTCGTACTCAGCTGAGTACGTACTCAAGACGTTTTATAACCTCGGTTGAGCACGAAAACTCTGGTGAGCATGACATCTCAGACTTGAGCACAGACTTGAGCTTGTGTTTGAGTACGGTTTATAAACTCGGGCCCAGGCTGAGCATACTCAGGATTTCAGCATTTCGTGCTCAACGCTGAGCACGATTTCGTGCTCAAGATGTTTTATAACCTCGCCTGAGTTTGAGCATAGTGTGAAAGCGAGGCTTGAGCATGAAATTGAGTTGAGTACGGTTTATAACCTCGGGCCCAGGTCTATTCCAAAATCATGTATGGGTTTGGCTTTCAAGTCAATCCAATTGACCTACTCACAAGGGGGTTTCAGCATCCTTACCATGTGCTCCCCTATAAACATTTGTGTCCATCCCATATGCCAAGGAGTCTGTCCTCCATTATTCCACATTTCCTCTGCACCTATAGGCTATACATCTACACTTGCGTATGACAAATTTACCAAATAACACCGACGAATATATTCTGCCGACCACATCCTAAGTAACCTTGTGGATGCACGAAATGTTACAACACGTGACCGCACATCACTGACCAATATAACACGTAGTCGCACCGTGGCATTAGTCCCATTACATAAGATCAGCCGACCATGTTTCACCTGTCCGTGGGCTGACGTATAACACATTCCACAACTACGCCCCATTGCACAAACCACTGTTACACATGTTTAATTATCAACCAAAAATCCTGACATTGTTGTTGTAACTTGGTATTTAATTGTAATGGTATATGTTATGAAAGTAGCTATAAAGACGGTGGTATCCAGTCCTTGGGAAGGGGGGAGTGCCCAATTTCCAAAAAATTACACCATGATAGTTTTCGTAGTGCCATCGTACGCGTGTTCGTGCGTCTTTCGTACGCTTGTTCGTGCTTCTTTGAACCCCGCTCGTTGAACCCGCGAGTAACACAAGAGAAACTATAAGAATTCCTCACGAATATTCTGTCATCTTTCAGGATGATATATGTCACAGGCCTTGATGGAAAAACGCTGATGGAATAGAGAAAGCTTTTGCATTTCGGACGTAATCTCCTGCGGAATCTGCTCCACGAATGTGGCAATACTTTCATGTTGTATTATCTTCGAGGCATATCATGTGGCAATACTTTCATGGTGTATTATCTTCGAGGCCTATAATAATAGGGGGCAGCCGTGGCCTAGTGGTTAAGGTGTTGGACTCTAAATTCAAGGGTTGTGAGTTCAAGACCCACACTGGTCACGGTTCGTTTTCGAAGCTTAGGCAATTTCGTTTACCCTACTTTGCCTCAGTCCACTCAGCTGTAAATGAGTACAAACACTGTTTGGAAGGTACCTGCGATGGACTAGTGTCCCGTCCAGGAGAGTCAGTATACCTGTACTCTAAGTTGCTTCGCACTATAGAAACCAGGTTTAAGCACTGGCCATATAAGCCTTCATGGTTTCCTAAGGCGCAATGCCTGGGGGATGACTTTACCTTACCTTTACCTATAATAATGTGTTATTGTTTGTGTCGCCAAATTCGTGTCCAGAACCACCGTCATTATCACTGGTGTCGAGATAGGTGTCGTCACTCTTGTTGACATTCTGCTATTCACAGAGAATAAAAAAATCCGTTTGCGTTTTAATGGTTACTACTGGGATAGGGCAGGATGTGAGGGAACAAAATGAAAACGAATGAGGTACAAATGACAATACCATTGGCTTTATATGCCCTTAATGTGTAGGTTAGAAATGTCCTCATCTGAGGAAAGGTGTAGGAAGACGCCACCTCGATGTGTCTCGACAACGAATTCTGACTTGATAAAAAAATCCGGCCGATATATAAGGGGATGGACGGACGCTCCCTGGATGCTGACACCCCCTGGATGCTGACACCCCCCTGGATCTGTCCATGCTCAAGTTACTGGTGCATCTGACTCTGTCTCAGCGGCTGCTGATGGTGATAACGAATAAGAAAATGGTGATGGCGGTGGTGATGTTGCAGCTGCTACTGCGGTAAATCACAAGAACGTATCATCATTGACCGCATCGTCGTCATCCCAGCCTTATGCCCTTTTGATCTGGTTAATTTGACCATCACTCGTGATTATGGCCATCAGCTACCGTCATCGTCCACTGGGATGGACGTCGGTCAATCCGTGAGCCAGGCATGGCTGGCGATTCTGTGATAGGCGTCAGTGGTGCCCCCTATCGGCCGCAGTAACGGCACCGCCAATAATGTCTCTGCTGCAGAGAAGTGTCCAGCGTCTCCGACATCGACACTGTTGCACTTGTTGAAGAGTCCGTCCAGGACATGACGATATCCACGCGCTCTCTCCGCCAACGGCGCTAAATACTCACGAGGCAGCTCTAATTGTCGACATAACGTCCAGGTGCGCCTGCATTGACGACTACGTACAGAGTCTACAGACAGAGACGGCAAGCGAGGTGAGACAGGTGTTGTCGACGTTGGGGTACTTGTATTTCGGGTAACTCGGCATTGCATTCTCTCATTATTGAATCTTCATTCTAGGATCATACGTTCAAGTGTTATGCATCGGACGATATCAACCATTTCAATCAATTATATTCTGTAAAATGTATTGTCTGCGATGCAAATTACTTTCTGACGGACCCACAGATAACATATAATATTATTACAAAATTGAAGATATTTTATTCGTCGTAAACACTCTGGTCGAAGCTATTCAATGACAGCGGTTGGGCCACGTTTGGTGTAGACGCAGTTGCTTGTGGTCGATATTCCCAACCGGCGTGTGCTGCGCGGCTATGCACCTGTTCATAGAATACTGCTTCACAATTGAAAAGCGATATCGACAGTTTTTGACCACCACAGACCGCGATAATTACTTAATCAAGGACACCAAGGAATGTGTATACCTTGGAGTCAGATTCCATAACATCACACAGTGAGCGCATCATACGATTGCATATTCTGTACATTTGACGCGTTCCCGCCCACCGGCAGCCCACCGAAACCTACAGAGGTCCCACGGGGGGGGGGGTATTTAAAAAACCCAAAAGCATGCAACTTAGACAATTTCTTATAAGTGATAGAGGTGCTATTAACTGATCATTTCTGGCCAGTCTTTGCATCTCGTCGTGTTGGCTGCGGGCTTATGCGGCCAGCAGCGGTTTAGTACCCAGACGAGCATTAACTGAGACCGGCTTGTTCCTGCAGCCACAGGTAAGACGTTCGTGCAGCACTCGCGCGTACGAGGGAAGGTCAGAAATAGACGCGTTTTACGTGTTCTCACATAACCACCACATTAAACGTTAAACACAACGATTAGAGTTCTCGTTAACCTCACTTTAACAGTCCGAGTGAACGTCGTTTTAGAGCTTTAGACAATGTCTCAGAGAGGCGCTCTCGCCGCGTACGTCCCGGGGAGGAGACGCGGGTTGAACAGAGCTCACTCAGGTCTACGCTAAGTTATTCTGTGTTTGTTGGTGTGTATGCATGTTTGCATGTGTGCGTTTCCATGTAACACTACTATCAAGTTTTAGACACTAAATTAAATGCAACTCACAAATAAAGGATGCCTTAAATTAGTTATTCGTGTCCACGAGCGATGTTGTATTAATACAGAGTACAGGAATCTGCCTTGACTCAGTTGTTTTGTGAGTTTCTATGAAAGACTCACCTGGTATTGGCTAAGCACACGAGCCACTTAAATACCAGACACGAGTGTGTAGAGAAAGATATCAAATTGGAAGTAATGTCCGCTGTTTGAGTGTCGAGTTTTAAATTGCTCCGATATGTTTTCAAAATGTAGCGTTTTGGACGTCCGTCGGACGTACTTCGTAAGCAGTCAGACTGCGCGCTGTTAGTTCTCTGTCACTTACAAAAAGGGAAATAATTTCGAAATGTGTACCAACGCTTCATTTTTTACGAATCACAAAATTCCTTTTATTACCATGATTTTTAAGACGCCAAGAGGTTGCAGTATCTATTACTCCCATGGGCGGGGGCTACTGCCCTCGCTCCCTGGATCTGGATTTTTGTTCGAACATACATACGTGAGCTCAAAGTATATGATAACTTTACATCTTATATATATATATATATATATATATATATATATATATATATATATATATATGTGCAAGCCTACGGCCCGCTAAATTTTTAAAAGATAAACTTATTATCTTATAATAAAAACGAAACACAAATAAACTGTAATACATGCGTATTGCTTTATTAAATAAAAAAATTAAACATTAATATTGATATTTCAATTCCATGTCACCCACTGGTACTGACACCCAGTGGCATTTCCAGCAGGCCTCCAGTCACCAGCCTGAGAGAGATCAGATTCAGACATGTGTGAATTATTACAATTGTTAATGAATCAGTACTGGGGAAATTGTAAACATTAACAGCAGACACTAGCACAATTGGTTAATACTAACTACCAATTTGGGTGGGCAGTGGGCAATGGGCAGGGGCAGTGGACAGGTTATTCAGGCAGGCAAGATTTGTAGGGAAGACCTAGTCAATAGAATGTCCACTAGTAGGGTCAAAGGGTGAAAAAAATATGTAATCTGTGTCAAATATGTAACAGGTGTATTCTGTATGTACTATGTAGTAGTAATATTTATGGGTTTTGTATTAACATTTTTATTAGGTCCAGGCCCATCCCAGGCCCGGCCCGGCCCGCTCACACCAGGCCAAGGCCCAGCCCAAGCGCGATGTGTTTAATATTTGTTCAGCCCAGACCCGGCTCAGGCCCGCAAATGTAGGCCCAGGTCTGGCCCGAGAAATTTAGTAGAGGCCTGCCCGGTCCGCAGCCGGTGCAGGACAAATATATATGCATGCATGCATGCATGCATACATACATACATTCTTACATACATATATATATATATATATATATATATATATATATATATATATATATATATATATATATATATATATATATATATATTAGTATATATATATATACATATATATATATATATATATATATATATATATATATATATATATATATATATATATATATATATATATATATATATTAGTGTCCTGCACCGGCTGCGGACCGGGCAGGCCTCTACTAAATCTCTCTCTCTCTCTCTCTCTCTCTCTCTCTCTCTCTCTCTCTCTCTCTCTCTCTCTCCATATATATATATATATATATATATATATATATATATATATATATATATATATATATATATATAGGCACACACACGCATATGCCGTGGCAGTGATAACATACATATGGCTACAAACTGCTTCAATTGTGACCATGTCGCTGTATCGATCTTGTTGGTCGACCTGAATGTCAGAGATTGTTATTTGTTTATTGTGTACGTTGCTTGTAGCCAGGCCGCCCGTGTGGGTGTGCGTGTGCGTGCGTGTGCATGTTGGGGATTGTGCGTGCGCGTGTGTGTTTGTGTATGTTTGCGAGCATCATTATGTTCAGCATCATTATGTTCAGCATCATTATGTTCAGCATCATTATGTTCAGCATACATGAACGACACAGTACATTCAGTAGTCGTATTTTGCTCAGAGCGTAAAGATTTTCCTTATAAATCCCCCGTAACAAAATGGTTTACCATCAATCACATGTTACACCTGCTCACGAGTAACGGTTGTCATGTCTACGACGTGTAACCAATGTGGAAGGTTTTACATATCAATGATTCTATGAAGAAGTCATTTGATGAAAACGTGAGATCAAAGCCTGCGTGGTAGCAGGTTGTATGAACTTGTATCCACTAATGTGCATACACGGCACTACTAATTAGGAACCTTAGGCGATTGAAAGCATTAGACGGTATTCAGATTTCATATGTGAGCAGCAAACGCGAATCCACAACGAGATGCCGTGTCAGAGAACGACACTCGGGAGACTGCACTGCCAGGTAAACATGAAACCAGTTTCACACCAGTTCACACGTGTCATTCTTATTCAGAACGTGTATTCGCGTGTATTCTCGTGCATTCACTAGTATTCACGCGTATTCACTCTGACACTGCTAAGGCCTTTCTCGGGCACTGCTCAGGTTCTGGTTTGGCACAACTGAGCCACGTCGTGGATATTGCAGATTGACAATAGGCAACCAGCGACGTGGTAGTATTATATGCACGCTATTTGAGACAAAACCTAAAATTCACATTATTCGCAATTTGCACCATTCCACAATGTTGGCATACTTACTGCCCATATTGTATAAGCGACATCCATTACACGTTGCTGTTGTTGGTAGCACAATCCTACAGTACAGATTTCGGCAAACCATACAATTTTGTTTACGATAAAATCAGTATGGAATATGTTTCCCGTCGTTTATCGCCGAAACAAAAGCGGATTCTGTCTTCAGGGGATCTTTCTGTCAATGACATGTGCACACGATGCAAACAAGCCTCAAGAAATGCAAGTCTATTCCCAATTGAATCGCCGCAATTGTCAACCAAATATTACGGAATGTTCACAAACTAATTATAGGGGTAATAAATCCCCAAACAACTCAACGTCACCGGCACATTAGTCTTCTACATTGAACCCGGAAGTAAAATAACCTTCTGTTTCCCCGTGTGCTGCCGGGATGTCCCCGGTCGCCGGAGGATGTGATCGGTTTCTCTCCGCCGAGACCGGTCGATGTCGTCCATTAGCCGATACATGGTTGCACTCGTACGCCCAACTATCTCCGGCCTCCACTCGCTTCATCTAGTCGGCTTCATTAGTCTTATTAATGCGTATTCTAACAAGAGACGACAGACAACACGTTATTAGTACACTTATAATTACACAACGATGAAGCGGACGCGGGTGATATATTATTGTAAGGCTGTGTACGCTTTTGATTTGTACAAAATTCTAGACGTTATCGGGAGAGGTTTAATAACACGCAGCGGGCTCACTTAGCCTTTGATCTCACAGCCGAGATACACTCCCGTTGAACCTGATCGCTGCGCTGGTCTTTATCTGCGATATTAACGATTCGGAATTAGTATATTGGCGTCCGGGCAAGATGCGTGTTTGAATATTGATAGTGGAACGTCAGCGCTCGCTAGGAGATAATGACGAATCAGTGGGTGCACTCATGCAATTGAGCTGTCAACAAGAGCGTGATCATGTTGTTCTGGACAGATTCCACGTAAATAACGCAACACAACACCTGTTTGCTGCATATACAGGACTTGTCAGGTCCCTTTGTTCGTGAACCGCAGCTGTCTGGCAAATGTGGGACGAATTTTATGTTTCTGTTTTCGATAATCGGCCACATCGATAGGTTATTTCTGATATTCGGAATCGAAGGCAACATTGCGATTGAATCGTTGACATTCCTGTGTTAATGCCTATCATAATTATGACATGAAACGAGATGTCTTGCCGCACGAGGTACGCATGCGGAATTGCAGCGTTGTGAGAAAAAATCCGCAACAAATGGCCGTTTGCAAACTCAGACCACATTTGAATAGAGGAAGACTAGTCTATTGGAACAAGTGTTCCTATTGATGAACTCCGCCATTATTGATCAATCCGAAAGATACATGTGCTGTAGTGTCTATCACAAGCTCTAATAATTTCATGCACGATCTTTCGGCGTCTCTGACTGGGTTATGCGGGCGGTCAGCAATATATCTGCTGACTGCGCGTGTTGTGGGAGGCGGATTCTTGGCCATATTGGACCGTTGTCCGTCATAAACTTATGAACGTTGTGCTGGCTAGATGCAGAACTGCCTGATATTTGACTGTGTAATTCAGCGTCTGATACATCATCCGTTATGTGCCACGTACACTAGCGGTCGGCGAGAGTAGCGGTGTAACTGAATGTGTGTGCGAAGGAGTATTATTTCTGAGCTTATCTAAATAGCCAACAGCGCACACGAGTTATTGCTATCCGTTAGCTTTCTGCAAAGAAATATAAGATAAATGTATAGTTAATTTGTGTGCGTTTAAAAATCGGTTATCGGGCATGTGATGTCATGTTTGGGTGTGTTTTATTTTGGAAAATTAAGTACATAATTTTAACGAATGTTCCACTCAGGATGTCAACTATATAGTGATTAATGCGCAGTGAGAGTGTGAAGAAGATCGCAGGGTAGATATTCAAAGGAAAAGAAGAAAGATTACAGGAGTCAGACCACTATAGAAAATTGCATCGGTGGCCATGTTAATGTTTTGTCTGATTATAGGAAAATATGACCATTAAAAATTCTTAAAATTTTTCACAGCAACTGCCATCATCTCATTGACATGCTGACCAAATTTTTTCAAAATCACATACCTCCAGCTCTTTTAAAACGCCCCGACGTGCGATGCCCATACATTTTGACAAAAATAGCCATGTTTTCTCGTGGCCCATAGCAGAAAAATTCCCATGAATCCCTTCGCCTGTTAAACTCTAAAAAATGCACCATTTCACAGCCAATAGTTTCTACAAACAAACATGTGAAGAATATGCCTGCTCAATTGCACTTACGTCACATCATATGAATTGTATAAATTCACATATCGCAATTTAATACGCCCTACATTCATATGAAACAACGAACAGGAAGGTCAACAGTATTCTTACCCTAAATAGGGAATTTTTTTTTTTGGGAAAGTGTAAAATGTGATATCAAGTTGCGGCACATTGTATATGTAGACACATTATGGAACACTCCTGCTTGTCAAGTCATTATTATTTGTTTGACAGCCAAGTCTAAACAATGCTTTGCCCGTATTATTAGCTGAAAACCAGTCACATAATGTAATTATAGGTCGATTTTGACACTTGATAATGTTGCTAATGCACTGGTCCACAACACAAATATCACCAATGACCGTTCTATTCCTAGGGATATTTATAGATGAGCACTTAAGCTGGACAACACATATTGACAACCTATCAAAACAAGTAGCACGGAATGTGGGAATGCTTAACAAATTAAAACATGTTCTCCCTATGTATATAAAGAGAACTATTTATTGTTCATTGATCTTATCACATTTACAATAGTGCACTCTATTATGGGAAAATTCATATTGTACAACTTTATACAAACTAAGAATACTACAGAAGAAAGCTATTAGAATAATCACAAATTCTCATTACATCGCACACACTGATCCTCTATTCTCAAAGTTAAAATTATTAAAATTGGATGATCTATATAAACATCAACTAGGTATTTTTATGTATAAAGCAGCAAATAACAAACTCCCAGATTCTATGTCATCAATGCTTACGAGAATAGAAAATATCCACAAACATAATCTAACAAACCAAAATAGCTATTATATCCAAAACATAAGAACAAACAGCAGAAAATGTACAAAAAACTATTCAGGACCAGTATTCTGGAATGCATTACCTAGTAAACTAAAACAGCTTGTGTCCATTAACCAATTTAAAAATAAACTGAAAGAACTGTTACTCTCTAAATATCAATGATTTTAAAGTAAACACTGCAAATAAGAAACTTTGTATTTGTACAAAATGTACGCTATATCTACATTCATTTTCACATGGTGGAGAAGACCATGTGTTTCATGCTTATGTAATATTTAATGTAGTCAGGATCATGTATTACTTAATGTATTCATGCTCACATTTAATGAATACATGTGTAGTTGGTGTATTTATTTGTTCATATAATTCAAACTACAAATTATATGTTAATATTTAAGCAACATTTTTTAGACTCAATTTGTATTTTTTGACATTTTGACAAAAATAGCCATGTATTTATGCGCCCACGTGGCCCATAGCAGAAAAATTCCCATAAATCCCTCCGCCTGTTAAACTCTAAAAAAACGCACCATTTCACAACCAATAGGTTCTACAAACAAACCTGTATATATGCCTGCTCAATTGCACTTATGTCACATCATATGAATTGTTTAAATTCACATGTCGCAATTTAATACGCCCTACATTCATATGAAACAATAAACAGGAAGGTCAACAGTTGTTTTAATTACCCCTATAATTTCCACCAATGACGACACTAATTGTTGTCTCGTCCCGTGTACATTTGGTCTTATCAGGACTATTCCCCTGTTTGGTGCCCCCGCCACCGTCAGCGGCACCCAGCTGGGTCGACGCGCCCACAAAGCTCTCTGTCATCCCCACAATCCACGTATGTCTCGACACGGCAGTATGTCTTCCTCAATGTCCGGCGATGGCCACGACCAACAATGTTTAATACGTCACTAGGCTAGGCATAGGTGCGCAGACATATTGTGGACATAAAAGTAGACTTCAAATTACAGCGTGTGCCAGACATGGTTTATGTGCCTATGAAACGGCGACGTGTTGAACCATAACTTCGTCCATGTAACCCATGTAGACAGCCAGTCTTTTGGCATATAACGCTACCATTTGCCGTTCGTATAGGAACGGCTAAAATATCAATAGTTGTGGCTTTCTATGAGCACTAATTAACCTTTGCGTACACATTATTAGAATATGCCATTAACTATTAAGCAACCTGGCAAAACACCTATGCGGCGTTCTGTTGCACCACAAAATAGTTCCTCAGAACGGTGTAACGGTGGTTATTCACAATACTATGTCTAACGTAATATTTCTATGAGCCGCTTTTTATTTCTAGGTGCCGCTGAATTCGGTGTCTTTTTTTGAAATGCGCAAACAGTGGTTACGGACGTGTACATTGGATGTTCAATATGGTTGTGGTCGTGTGTGTCTTTGGACTGGTCGTGGTAGAGGTGCTGCAGTTGATGTCGTTCCTCATTAAACGCGACTTGTCAACTAACATCGTCGGCTCTGGTTTCCGCAGTGACTTACCACAAAGCAATATTACAATTCCGAATTGGAAGGTCGTGTGCTCGCCAATCGTCGAATTTCAAGTCTTTCCAATAAAGAAGCTCAGATTCAGTAACAGCAACAGGAAGCGAAAATATCACTTGGCCAATTTGACTGTGTGCCTTGGTAGCGCAGCAAAACCAACGGGACCGTTCGAATTTGTGTGCCACGTACAGGGAGCGACGGCTTAATTAACTGCGCGAGCGGCCGGGCAGTGGGCGGATGCCAGTCGCCAGCGTCGGTGGCGTGGCACAAAGACGTGACATTGGACTTCGGGTGATTGTGTGGCATGGTTTCGCTTCAAGTGTCATTGTTTTGTGTATTCATCTAGTTTGTTGACGCGCCAGCAGCGCTACAAATGTAGCGTGCGGACACCGTGTCTAATTCGTAGACAATGCATTATTAATTCGTGTTACCCTGTAAATGTATTGTTACTTAAAGTAAAAGCCCGTCGAAACATGGCTTGGTAAATAAGTTAATTAATAAAAGATGGCTTGGTGACGGAACACTCAGAGTAATATTGTTTGAGGTGGTCGTAAATGTGAAAACAATTATAGATGGAATAACTCTGGGATTAGTCGTAGAAATTGTGGTTATTGTTGTTCTCGTCTTTATCCGTGAAGTCCGGGGTGAGGCTGGCATCGATATTGTTCCTCGGTTTTTGTCTTCTTCTCCGTCACTGATCCCGTTTCACTGCAGTCTTCACCACCCGTCTCTATTCACACTATTCCTCGTTCTCGTTCTCCACTCCCCTCCAGATCTCACCAAATCTCTTTTCACACAGCGGTCTTCCTCGTCTCCTTCCACCCTCCACCCTGAACACATCCGCCCTCGTCGTTAGCCGTATCCCTTCCATTCACTCCACGTGTCCAGCCCACCCTAACCAACTCATCTCCACTTCCTCCTGGAACTCTCCAACTTCCTCCGTCAGCTTCTCCATTTTTCCCTTGTCTACATCTGTTACTCCCGTGTTTCTCTTACTCAGTTATTTTCGCAAATTTGGCCTCCCCGTCATCGCTATGATTTCTATGCCGTATAGGTAGGCTGGTGCGTCGGACGAAATAAGCACCTCTCCTTTGAGCTTCCGAGATATATATATCTATCTCCCATCAGCCCTCCCAGTTTCCTCCACGTTCCCCCCCCCCAGTTTGTATACTCCTGCTAATTTCCGTCTCCGCGCCGGCATCCCCGCAAACTGCTCCATCCAGATATACAAAGCTATTTCGTAGTTTCAGTTTCGTCCCTTCCAGTTGTATATCCAAATCTTTGGTCTTCTGTACGACCCAAAACACATCCGTCTTCTCCAGAGTTACTCTCAGTCCATGTTTGCTGAACGCCTCCTTCCACTCGATCAACCGTTCTCGAAAGTCAATTTATGTTATACGTTTCTTAATTGATGCCTCGTTTATACAAGCAGGACAATTCCTGGATTTCCGGGGACACACAAGACTATTGTGTATATAAGTTATAAATGCCAAATGTATAAGATGGTGTAGGCAAATTAATTCAAGGGTCTAAAAAGTAAGTTTATCTAGGAAAATGTTAATGTAGGGTACGCGGCAATATCAATAAAGGAACCAAAGCTTTCTGAAAATCTAAGTAGATAATATCTACTGGCGATCCCACGTCTATCCACTTAGTGATTTCTTCAAAAAAACATAACATATTTGTTAAGCATGACCTCGCTTTAAGGAATCCATGTTGAGATGAATTTAATAATTTATGCTTAACGAGGAAGTCCACCATATGGTCTTTAATTAACCTTTCTAATAATTTACAAATCACTGACGTTAAACTCACTGGTCCGTAATTCTCTGACTTATTTCTCGAACCCTTTTTAAATAATGGTATGATGTTTGCTTCTTTCCATTCAAACGGAACAACTCCCTCTTTTAATGACAAGTTGAATACTCTTGCAAGTGGTATACTGATTTGTTCTACTGTTTCCATTAGTAATTTTGGAGGAATCCCATCCACTCCCGGTGATTTGTTATCCTTCATTGCCTTTATTTTCTTAGCTACCAATTCTGGAGTTACAACTAACGGACCTAAATAGTCAGATTTAGCCCCCTGAAAATTAGCATCAGCAACTGGTAATGAACTAATATCTTCTTTGGTAAACACTGAACTGAAGTAACCATTTAGGTCTTCCGCCATTAAAAACCCCTGTGATATTATATTTCCAGCACTGTCTTCCAGAGGTCCAACCTTGTCTTGTACGTTTTGTTTACTCCTGACATATGCATAAAAACTCTTGCTGTCATTGTTTATGTTACATGCTAGTTTTTGCTCATAGCTTCTTTTAGATTGTCTGATTTCAGTTGTAGCTGCATTAAGTGCCTCTTTGTATTTTGCATAGTCTTCTTCCTTTCTGGTACGCCTATAAACCCTCCACATAGTTTGTTTTAGCATTATTTTTCTAATAGCCTCTTTTGACAAGTGTTTCTTTCTACACCGTTTTCCTTGTTTTTGGAAGGGAACAAATTTATCGATGATACTCTCAATTTCATATTTTAGAATATTCCAACATTCAATTGCGGTCTTATTCATCAGCATGTTATTCCAATCTAGCTTTGCTAAGTATTTTCTCATATCTTTGTAGTTACCTTTGTGGAAGTTTCTCTTGTACGTTTTCTTATTTTTACTTTCTGATTTTACATTGATGTCAAAATGTATTTGATTATGATCACTATTACCCAATGGTTCAAATATTTTTACATTGTCCACTAATTCTTTTTGTGATGACAGTACTATATCTAATACATTTTCTCCCCTGGTTGGTTCTAGTACGTGCTGAGTAAGAAAGCTACCCTGGATTAAAAATAGAAATTGTTGGTCCTCAATCCCTGTACTCTCTAGAGAATTCCATTGTATGTGTCCATGGTTAAAATGTCCCATTATGATACATTCCCCTTTACTAACTTCCTTTATAGCGTTTTTTATTTTTGTGTTGTCCTCTTCGTTTATGTTTGGACTTCGGTAAACTAATCCAACAGTTAATTTTGAATTTCCTGAAACAATTTTGCACCAAACAGCTTCATCGCAATCTGCTTCCCTTTCTAGTTTTATTTCATAAGCCTGAATAGATTCTTTAACATATAAAATAACTCCCCCGCCCCTTCTTCCTATTCGATCTTTCCTAAACATTACATATCCTGCCAGTCCTAATTCAGCATCTGTTATATCTATGTTGGCCCATGATTCAGTTATACCAATTATGTGAGGGTCAATATCTTCTACCATAATGTTTAATTCGTTTTTCTTATTTACTATGCTCCTTGCATTTAAACATACGCATCTATAACCTTTTTCAGAGATGTTTTTCGGATGATTTGATATTGGTTTATCTGTGCTAGTGGCCTCTTGTTCTGCTTGAGACACCTCTAGGTAACCCCCCTGCACTTCTAGTTTAAAGAATGTTTACTTCCAAAAATAGTTGTCATTGTACCCAAGTCACTATCTACTGCTGCTGAAAGTTTGTCCGCGAATACTGCCGCCCCCTTTCCACTTAAATGAAGCCCATCCTTCATATACATATCAGTCCTCCCAACAAAACTTCCCCATAAATCCACAAATCCAACTTCCTCTTCCCTACATAGCTTACTACGTTGTTGTATGAAATCAAAACCGTTTGCCCTACAATAAAATGATACGTAACGAACTGATTGTCATCTAGTGTATTTATGTAAAAATGTGAGCGCTATCAATAGGCATTTTGTGCGTACTGCCTTGCTTTGACTTTGTACGGAGTCAGGCCAGCAACATAACTTTGAGAGTGATGGTTACAAGCTAATTATACATTTCAGAGAACGTTACCATTGTTTGCCATTAGTAACCAAACCAATTGAACTCGTACAAGCTCTGCTGCGTCTTTCTACTAATTTGCTGTAGCCTTTAATTACAGCATCTCGGTACCTTATTCATGAACCTTATTCGATGGTCAACATTGAACGAGACCGTCCACCCACATACAGGAGTGTGATCACCTCAGAAGTACCGACTCCACGTGCAGTTGCACAAGAGCAACACGGCTTCAGTACATGAACCCAAGTGTGGCACTAAATCCACCAAACTGGGTTCATATTTCATTCCACTCACTCACACGTGTATGTTGGTCTCTGAGGTCGAACTCTGCTGGTTCCAACAATCTGTCTGTCTTTAAACGCATCTCTCCCGTTTACAACTCTACAGGCTCCAGTCCCACGTCTACATTTAGACTGTCAGTATATAAAGGCTGGTCTGTCTCAGTAACTGTCAGCCATATTTTCCGTGTCTTGTCTGTAACTTTACTCATTACGCGATAGATGTCTACGTTAATTTGCTTTCCTGGCTGCCTTTTCGTTGTAACTTGTCACAAATAGTGGCCAACTTGCCCCCAGTGCATTATTTCTGTTGAACAGTGTCGTATGCCGTACCGAGTTGGTTGGTCACTATACACAATTATAATGATTATGACGTAACTTGAGTTCACGTATTGTACAACAATGTCGTAATCCCTACGAAGAGTGTCAATCTCGTCTTATACAGCTCTCTCCTGTTGCCCGTCTTTCTCTGCTCGATGACGGGGGATCAATGCGCCTATCCTGATTTCACACCCGGTGTCTTTGCGTACGTTGGACGCTGCATAAAGTATTAGGCCGTCGCACGCCCCGCTCATTGAAACAAAGTGGCTAATCTGCATGCGACATGAGTCGAGACCCGTCCTCGCGGGACCATTCGTAATCAACAAGCTGGCGAGGCGACTCAGAGGTGCTGCAATACACGACTCCCACACATAAATGTTTAATGACCTCGTCCAACGATTCTAAAAGTGTTCCTCTCGTTGTCTTTGTAATCGCCGCTGAATGCTGCACCGTATAACTTCCGCTCCCTTAATCGAGATATCCTCATGTCAAACTGATGTGGCTACTTGGTCCACTTGTGCTTCAACGTGTAAACTTGCGACAGAGGACAGGCAAAACGTTTGAAATGTCCACATTGTGGTCAATAGTGTCTTTCCAGCAGTGAATCACCTGCGACGGAAATGCCATACTGGATATTTCCGTCTTGACAGTAGATGCCTCTGATTTCTTTAGTTCAATACTGGCTGCTGACGTGTACCTCAAAGTTAACCTCTGGTTACTCTGCTGACAGACACCTCAATGTTAATTATTGTTACTCTGTTGATGGAAACCTCAATGTTAACTCTGGTTGCTGTGTTGGCGGAAACCTCCATGTTAAGCTTGGTTACTACATTCACGGAAACCTCAACGTTAACCCCGGTTACATTAGCTATTGTTACTCTACTGACGGACACCTGGGTGTTAACTCTAATTTCGTTATGTGCAGCTGTTCGAATTGACGAAGAGCTAACGCCTGGCCTAATACGACCACGTAACTATGCTGTCGGCATATGGATCTGAATAATTATCTCTCCAGACTTATCTTGTGGAGGTTTAATTACGTGTCTTAAAGGGCTTCCCACTCTCCATCGTCTTGTTGTCGTGTTGTCGAGTAGACGATGCACAAATTGTGCAGTTGCCGGGTGTTGCGCGAACGTTTTGTCATAATGCACTGGAACTGCTGTTGCATCTTTCTTCTTGATTGTGAACGTTTTGTCATAATGCACTGGAACTGCTGTTGCATCTTTCTTCTTGATTGTGAACGTTTTGTCATAATGCACTGGAACTGCTGTTGCATCTTTCTTCTTGATTGTGAACGTTTTGTCATAATGCACTGGAACTGCTGTTGCAGCTTTCTTCTTGATTGTGAACGTTTTGTCATAATGCACTGGAACTGCTGTTGCAGCTTTCTTCTTGATTGTGAACGTTTTGTCATAATGCACTGGAACTGCTGTTGCAGCTTTCTTCTTGATTGTGAACGTTTTGTCATAATGCACTGGAACTGCTGTTGCAGCTTTCTTCTTGATTGTGAACGTTTTGCTGCTGTTTCTGTGCGGAATTGTCGGCGATAAATACCACAGTGTATTCTACTCCGCAATGTTTCCCACGTATTTGTTTTTTCCTAATCGCGATCACATAAGAAACTCTTAGCGTACCAGTCGATTTTTAATTGACGTCCGACTCTTCATCCTGAGAAGAATGCAGTATGTTACGGCTGTCCGTCAATGCCCGAAGACCAGGTTATGAAGCAAACAGTTCCTGTTTCGTTCGTCGTCCATCAGTCATCCTCGTCTATGGCGAGTTGCTGGGGGAATCGACAACTTCCGCTTCTTCGGCGACATCCCAAACTTAATAATTACCCCAGTTACTTCTATTTAGATTATACTGCAGGTGCGGTCTTAAGACATTCGCCAAGTTACTCCAACGTGTATTCATTCCACTGTAGGCGCGGTCTTAATACATCCACCAATTTACTTCAACGTGTATTCCACTGTAGGCGCGGTCTTAAGACATCCGCCAAGTTACTTCAACGTGTATTCCACTGCAGGCGCGGTCTTAATACATCCGCCAAGTTACTTCAATGTGTATTCCACTGTAGGCGCGGTCTTAAGACATCCGCCAAGTTACTTCAACGTGTATTCCACTGCAGGCGCGTTCTTAAGACATTGACCAAAGTTGTGTTATACCATGCATTTGTTGTTAATGTTATGACATTTGTCTCGTATTGTGAATCATGGACAACTTAATCAACGAACAAGAATTATCCATTTCCCAATCCAGGGAAAGAACAATGACCAGTATCCTGCAAAGTACGAACACCACCAAGCAAGATGACGGCCATGTTCGCCAAAGCACGCCTGTGTTGGACTGATCATACGTAGCATGTCGACCGACTCCCGTGCTGCATGTTCTATTCCGAACTGTCTGGTAGCAATTGCTCCCTTGGTTGTCAGTAGAAACGCTAGGAGGACTAACCGAAAGCCGTATCAAAACAGGCAGCTGTAGCTCCAAGCCCATGGGAAGCCCATCTGGCAGATATCACAAAAATAATCCGGTAGCTAAAAACAATGCTTGACATGCTGGATTAGAGAACCAAAGTTGGCACATTTGTTGCATGGGCCATATAGAAGCATACGGGTCAAGGTCAGCTTGAAACATTACAAAATGGCCGCCCATGTGCGAATGAACACTTGGCCATATGTCGACTTCTTAATTGTATATGACAATGGTTCAGAACAAATATTCATCAACACGAAAACAATCACGACAAACTACGTTGTTTTTAATTATGAAAATTGCTAATACATTGTCTTAGTATGGATTTGTCAGTTCAGTATTTGTCCCAATCCCATTTTACACATTCCACTGGCTCATTTTTAATATTATCTGCACTTTGTATTTTACCTGCATCGACTTAGATGGGCTGTTTAACAATATGTGAATGCATTATTGTTTATTGAACATATACTGTTGTTCAACAGAATAACATCCTCTTCACATGGTGCACGCCGTTGCATTCATAATCTACACTTTTTTCGCTTGAATCTAATGCCTCATGTGTATGTTTGTAAGTTGTATATATATATATATATATATATATATATATATATATATATATATATATATATATATATATATATATATATATATATATATATATATATATGTATATATATATATGTATATATATATATATATATATATATATCATCATCATCATCATCTGGTCGAAAAAATTGGGGTTTTGATGGCTCGCCATTCAGCTCTCTCCTTCATACATGCAGTTAACTCCTCTGTATATGTCACACCAGCACCCGATTTTAGGACCTCGACGTAGCTAAGACCGGGCCGATCCTTGAAGCGCGTCCGTGCGTCGGCTCCCAGAGTATTAGTTTTGACAAAGGTGTCCCCGCTTGCCTTATGTTGTGCCCGGCAAACCGCATCCTGCGCTCCTGAATCTTGTCTGTTACCCTCATCATTGTTCCAGCTCTTCATTTGTAACGTGCTCTTTCCAGTGAACATTGAACACCATTCGCAGTAGCCTACTGTAGCAGCCATTCAACTGCTTTTCCAGAGATTTGGTCAGTGTCCAGTCTTCCGATCCATACAGTGGTACTGATTCCACACATGCACGCACACGCACGCACGCACGCACGCACGCACGCACGCACTCACACACACACACACACACACACACACACACGCACACATTTATTTTTTTTAGAAATTCACCCCACTATTTCCATTTCTGCGAACGATCGAATTTCTGTTTGCATCTAACACGTTACTGTCCACAATGCTACGCGAACAATTACGTACAATTGTTCAAACGTCAAGCATCTATTGTACGATTGGTCGATGTTACGTAATACAATATTTATATGGTAACGTTTTTTTTTTATATTCTTATCGTGACAGTTACTTACGAACTACCAAGTTATTCCGTCTGGAGACTGGGTACTTTCACTAGTGAACTTAATGTCCTGGTGCGCTACTGATGTAGCGAGGTAGTGTCAATAAAGGAAAATCGAAGCAAAGTAGACGGACGAGGAAGGCGAAAGAGAAGCAACAACAGGCTGTGGGGTCAACATGTATAACAAAACAAACATCTTGGATATGCCAAAGTTAGGTGTCTGAACCACATGCGGGCGCATGGGGTCGTACTGCGCCATATACATAGCGTATCACCGTCATTGGGGTCGTACTGCGCCATATACATAGCGTATCACCGTCATGTGGGTCGCACTGCGCCATATACATAGCGTATCACCGTCATTGGGGTCGTACTGCGCAATATACATAGCGTATCACCGTCATTGGGGTCGCACTGCGCCATATACATAGCGTATCACCGTCATTGTGGTCGTACTGCGCCATATACATAGCGTATCACCGTCATTGGGGTCGTACTGCGCCATATACATAGCGTATCACCGTCATTGGGGTCGTACTGCGCCATATACATAGCGTATCACCGTCATTGTCAACATAATTATCATCATAATGAATGAACCAAATGCATAGTCAACCAGAAAGCCTGCCAAGAAGGGGGATATGAAAAAAAGAGAAAGCGTGAGAAATGTGGTGGGAGAGGTAGGAGAGGGAGGGAGGGTGGGAGAGAGACGGTGTGTGTCGGTTGGTACATACAAATACGAATATAAGATCCGGCCTATATTAACCTTATCGGATACACATGTCATTGCAGATAAGATGTTGATGCATAAATAACAGATTATTTTATCTATTCGCACTGACGCCAAATCTCCATGAGACCAGATAACACGCCGTGGCACCGGAGCGAACTCCCCCGAGGCGGACTGGGGAAGGGCGGTTGGGATGGTACAACCTGTATTGATCCTACGGGGATACTCGTATATTCCCGCAAGAGAAGGGAGAGATTTTGGACGACAAGTTAGTCTCACAAGTAAACAGATTTCTTGACGTTCGTGATTGTAGCTTATTTGTCTACGCGAAATAAAGTGTTTATGGTTTACAAAAATAAATTAAATAATTTTATTAAAATACAGAGAATGTTAGTATGTTTGTATGTATAATAGGGGGGATTGTAAAAGATAGTCATATGTTTGGGGTTCCCATTTGTCTGTAGGGGTAGGCATTCGTCTTTCTTCAAGTATAAATAATATTATATATATATATATATATATATATATATATATATATATGTATGTATATATGTATGTATGTATGTATGTATATATATATATATATATATATATATATATATATATATATATATAACATATGTATATATATATATATATATGTATATATATATATTGCAGTAAGTATACATAATTACATTGCATGGGTCTACGGAGAACTTCCCTACTTTACAAAGTATGTTGCAACTATCGGAAATGACAGTGATTAATTTAAGATGGTCCTTATTTAATTCATTGATTAGACCACATCCACTGTCCAGGCCTGGAGGACTCCAGACCTGGAGGACTCCTGACTGACCCTTGATTGCAATTGCTAACAATTACTCAAGTGCTTCATAATAATAATAAACTCATGATTAGTGAAGCCACGAGACATGCAGCATGTCTCGTGAAGCCACGAGACATGCAGCATGTCTCGTGAAGCCATGAGACATGCAGCATGTCTCGTGAAGCCATGAAACATGCTAGTCTGGGTCTGAGAGAGCAGGGACTGAGGGAGCAGAGATAAGAGAAATGCTAAACAAAGAAATGTAGCCAGTGTGTTTTCATGTAACAAATCCTCCTGTTGGTTGCTTTGTTTTACTTGAAGTGAAAGTTATGGTTGATGAAATAAAGAGGCTTTATACAGTGTTCCTTGACTTAAATAATTAATAAATGCATAATACTGCTGCTTTTGTGTTTTCATCGCTTTGACCATCACCGTTATGAAACATAAATGTAGCGTTCGAAGTACTTGACTGTACTTGACAAACATTTTCAAAGTACTTTGTACTTGTACTTGAATTTTTCACAAAATACTTTCCTGTATTTTTTAGATGAGTATTTGGACTTGGCAAAATTAAAAGTTCTTGTACCTGTACTTAAGTACATTGCCCATGTGGGACCCTGCCCATGTACTTGACCCATCCCTGACAGAGATAAGCAAATGTATTGGCAATTCATGAATAGTTAGTTTACCCATCCTTAATTTCCATTCATTATTTAACATGACATGGGCAAATAGTTTGTTTTAACAATCCATAGAGGTAGAGGCGATGAAAGGGAGAGAGCGGGAGGGGGAGAAGGGAATAGAGAGATGGGAGGGAGGGTTGGACGGAGAGGGAGAAACATTTGATTACATTCGAATGTATAACGTTCGTTTCTTGGGATTCATGCAAACGTTGTCTTACGATTGTCTTCAAAATTTCATAGCACATTTATCCTCTGTATAATTCGATAATATCACAAAACTTTCAGATCGAAATAAAGATCTAATGATCGCTACCATCGAATGATAGATCAAATGATGTAGTAAATATAACATTGAGTGTCGAAAAAAGACGGACACAGTGAGCGATTTTATCGTTGAACCACTCTGTGACTTTTGTTGGCCACATACCATATAGGCCTACACGATTCGTCCACCATTACCCACATAACGAGTCGATAGGATATTGACGAATGCGCCAGTTGGTAGCCTAGAGATCCCTTGTGCAAAGAGGCGTAGGAAAATAGAAAGAGGCGAGTGGGCGTCGGCGCCTGGGAAGAGATACTACCATACTGCCCTCAAAGTTAGTGTATTAATAATGATATAGATGTTATCGTGTGGCGGCGCCATCTATGTTGGACCTACAACTTTTCTGTGCACAAAACAATTACTTCGCAGAAACGGAGACACTACCTCGATGATGACGTCACAGACAGAATAAATAACGGTGCGTCAGCCTCGAGTTACAAATGGTCGATGTCTCCATTTACTTTTGTTGAATCAATGGCATCACCGCAGTCTCGATCACATTTGTAATTACAGTTCCGCCGATTTTGATAGTCGAACCACGCGAGTCGTGTGGCATTCTGAGTAAAACTGTCTCACTTTTTTTTATTATTCCTGTAGACGTTTATTTACACGGTCGCTCTGCATAAAGACACACCCGAACTCGATAAAAAGGCACATCCGAACTCCTTACATAAAGGCACACCCGAACTCCCTACATAAAGGCATATCCGAATTCCCTACATAAAGGCATATCCGAACTCCCTACATAAAGGCACATCCGAACTCCCTACATAAAGGCATATCCGAACTCCCTACATAAAGGCACATCCGAATTCCCTATATAAAGGCTTATCCGAACTCCCTACATAAAGGCATATCCGAACTCCCTACATAAAGGCACATCCGAATTCCCTACATAAAGGCATATCCGAACTCCCTATATAAAGGCATATCCGAACTCCCTACATAAAGGCATATCCGAACTCCCTACATAAAGGCACATCCGAATTCCCTATATAAAGGCATATCCGAACTCCCTACATAAAGGCACACCCGAACTCCCTACATAAAGGTACATCCGAAAAAAATACGACACCAAATGGCACATAAAAAAGGTACACATAAAGAAATGGCACATACTATAATAGCACATACTATATTGGTACATACTATAATAGCACATACTATATTGGTACATACGTACATGGAACAACTGAGTTAAGAATGAAAATTGCACACATTTCAATTTAATGACTGAGCAATTTCTCCGTGGTGCAAGACACAACATGCGTGTAACCAGGCACAACATGCGTGTAACCAGACAGCTCAAATTAGATCTCACCATGAACATCCAACATGAATAATAAGTGTCTTCATTAAATTATATTTTAAATGTTTTTACTAAATTAGAGATTTCATTAGTTTGATGTGGATCCAACGTACGAGCAATCAGAAGGCTCAGATTAGATCTCACCATGAACATCCAACATGAATAATAAGTGTCTTCATTAAATTATATTTTAAATGTTTTTACTAAATTAGATTTTTCATTAGTTTGATGTGGATCCAACGTACGAGCAATCAGAAGGCTCAGATTAGATCTCACAATGAACATCCAACATGAATAATAAGTGTCTTCATTAAATTATATTTTAAATGTTTTTACTAAATTAGATTTTTCATTAGTTTGATGTGGATCCAACGTACGAGCAATCAGAAGGCTCAGATTAGATATCACCATGAACATCCAACATGAATAATAAGTGTCTTCATTAAATTATATTTTAAATGTTTTTACTAAATTAGATTTTTCATTAGTTTGATGTGGATCCAACGTACGAGCAATCAGAAGGCTCAGATTAGATCTCACCAAGAACATCCAACATGAATAATAAGTGTCTTCATTAAATTATATTTTAAATGTTTTTACTAAATTAGATTTTTCATTAGTTTGATGTGGATCCAACGTACGAGCAATCAGAAGGCTCAGATTAGATCTCACCATGAACATCCAACATGAATAATAAGTGTCTTCATTAAATTATATTTTAAATGTTTTTACTAAATTAGATTTTTCATTAGTTTGATGTGGATCCAACGTACGAGCAATCAGAAGGCTCAGATTAGATCTCACCAAGAACATCCAACATGAATAATAAGTGTCTTCAGTAAATTATATTTTGAATGTTTTTACTAAATTAGATTTTTCATTAGTTTGATGTGGATCCAACGTACGAGCAATCAGAAGGCTCAGATTAGATATCACCAAGAACATCCAACATGAATAATAAGTGTCTTCAGTAAATTATATTTTGAATGTTTTTACTAAATTAGATTTTTATTAGTTTGACGTGGACCCAACATACGAGCAATCAGAAGGCTCAGATTAGATATCACCAAGAACATCCAACATGAATAATAAGTGTCTTCAGTAAATTATATTTTGAATGTTTTTACTAAATTAGATTTTTATTAGTTTGACGTGGACCCAACATACGAGCAATCAGAAGGCTCAGATTAGATATCACCAAGAACATCCAACATGAATAATAAGTGTCTTCAGTAAATTATATTTTGAATGTTTTTACTAAATTAGATTTTGGACGATAAGTTAGTCTCACAAGTAAACAGATTTCTTGGCGTTCATGATTGTAGTTTATTTGTCTACACGAAACAAAGTGTTTATTTTTTTAGTAAATAAATGAAATAATTATTAAAATACGATAACCAAATGTATTGCCAATGTATGAATATTTAGTTTATCCATCCTTAATTGCCATTCATCATTTAACATGACATGGGCAAATAGTTTTCTTAACAATCCATAGAGGTAGAGGCGATGAGAGGGAGAGAGCGGGAGGGGGAGAAGGGAATAGAGAGAGGGGAGGGAGAGTTGGATGAGTCCCTATGATAGTGACGAATGCGCCAATTGGAGACTAGAGATCCCTTGTGCAAAGAAGCGAAGGAAAATAGAAAGAGGCGAGTGGGCGTCGGCGCCTGGGAAGAGATACTACCATACTGCCCTCAAAGTTAGTGTATTAATAATGATATAGATGTTATCGTGTGGCGGCGCCATCTATGTTTGACCTACAACTTTTTTTGTGCAAAAAAACAATTATTTCGCAGAAACGGAGACACTACCTCGATGATGACGTCACAGACAGAATAAATACCGCTGCGTCATCCTCGAGTTACAAATGGTCGATGTCTCCATTTACTTTTGTCTCGATCACATTTGTAATTACAGTTCCGCCGACTTTGATAGTCGAACCACGCGAGTCGTGTGGCATTCTGAGTAAAACTGTCTCACTTTTTTATAATTATTCCTGTAGAATTTTTTTACACGATCTCCCTGCGTAAAGACACATCCGAACTCCCTACATAAAGGCACATCCGAACTCCCTACATAAAGGCACATCCGAACTCCCTACATATAATAATAGCACATACTATAATGGTACATACTATAATGGCACAACTGAGGTAAGAATGAAAATTGCACACATTTCAATTTAATGACTGAGTAGTTTCCCCGTGATGCTAGACACAACATGCGTGTAACCAGGGCGCTCAAAAAAGATCTCACCAAGAACATCTAACATGAATAATAAATGTCTTCATTAAATTACATTTTGAATATTTTTTAGTAAATTAGATTTTTCACTACCTTCATGTGCACCCAACGTACGAACAATCAGAAGGCTCAAATAAGATTTCACCATGAACATCCGCCATGAATAATAAGTGTCTTCATTAAATTATATTTCGAATATTTTTAGTAAATTAGATTTTTCATTAGTTTGATGTGCAGCCAACGTACGAGCAATCAGAAGGCTCAAATAAGATCTCGCCATGAACATACGCCATGAATAATAAGTGTCTTCATTAAATTATATTTCGAATGTTTTTACTAAATTAGATTAATTTTCATTAGTTTGATGTGGACCCTACGTGCGAGCATCGCGCATCAGAAGGCTCAAATAAGATCTCACCATGAATAATTATATTTGTCATTATTTTGATGAAAGACTGAAAGACTTTGTGGACACAGCGTGTATGTAACCAGAATGTTCGGCCTTTTGCACGGTTTACATATATCAAGTCTCGTACATGTTTGTTAATATACAGCCTTTTGTACGGTATACATGCATCAGATTTCGTACATGTTTGTTACTGTCCGGCCTTCTGTACGGTACGCATATATCAGTTCTCGTACGTGTTTGTGAATGTCCGACCTCTTGGAGGGATAATACACTTAAGTAAAAACGAATCACATCATAATTCGAAGCACACTGTGCATATATGATAATAATTATATTAGCATAATGCAATGTTTGCAATCGAATCAAGAGGCGTGCCATAGCCCCGTTCGGTGAGGGGTCAGAATCGGCAAGTGGACACGCGGTTTGACCATTATATAGTGGTCACTTTGAAGCAACCACGAATAGGTTCGACAATAGCTGGGACACTAAACACTGCGACACCAATCTCTGATACACTAACTACAGCGACGCCAAGCGGTCAGACACTAGCTACTGCGACACCAATAGCTGGGACACTAACCGCTGCGATACCAATCACTGAGACACGAACTACATCAACCAGTGAGACACGGCGACACCAACCATCGGGACACAAACCACAGTGAATATTGCTGGGACACTAACCGCTGCGATACCAATCACTGAGACACGAACTACATCAACCAGTGAGACACGGCGACACCAACCATCGGGACACAAACCACAGTGAATATTGCTGGGACACTAACCGCTGCGATACCAATCACTGAGACACGAACTACGTCAACCAGTGAGACACGGCGACACCAACCATCGGGACACAAACCACAGTGAATATTGCTGGGACACTAAACCATGGCTCAGTTACAACTGTCTATAGTTACAGGTAACGTTTCCGGGTTTGATAACTATTTATTATCGATCATTCGAAATCAGGCATAGTTCGCTATTAACTAAAGGTGTCAAAAGGACGCGACGCAAGGTGTGTAGAGTTATGGTGTCGCAGTAGTTAGTGTCTCGACGTGAAGCAGACCCAACATACTCGTCTCATAGGAAGACTGTCTCCCAACACGTTGGTGCTGTGAGTCAAGTTGTCAGTGTCGTGGTAGACGAACGTCGTGGGCAGAAACAATCAGACATGTCTTTAGGTAATAGCTGGTCTTGCAAATTAATATCAGCAACGTTTGTTCTTAATAAAAATAGCTCGTTTGGGAAAGCACGTTTCTGACCGCACTGAGAGAGCAGATGAGGGAGGAAAAGCCCCAGGTAAAGATCTGGCAGTCCACTACAGTTCAACCGTGGAATAAATCCGAGGATGTAGACTGGTCGTGGCACTTAACAGGTGAATAAAGATATAATGCATGACAGTGTTACTTATTATTTGATACTTTTGTCTCTGGTTTATTTCTAGATTTGGTCGCTGTGGTTTTAGTTAATTAAACTATTCCTTCTAGTGGTATTGGCGTTAAACTATTCCTTCGAGAGTCTTGTATTGGGGATAAACTATTGACTGTGTTGCCTACAAACAATAAAAGAAACTGCACACCTGGCCCAAGGCCGTGTCTGTCACTGGTCGGCCTGGATCATCTTCAACGATACTTTCATAACCTAAGGGGGGGGGGTATTACGTTACGACAGTGGACAGTTCCTGTTCTTAAAATGGCGGAAATATTTATTTTATAACTTGAAGCTATGTCCCTCTCTGAGATGGGCATTCATGCTACGTTTGAAAAAAATTTGCTGGTGGTCGTCAGCACTGGAGGTGCATAGGCCAGTAGACATGACTGCATTCTCCTTAGAACGTGCGTAAGTGGCGCAGACGGCGACGACACAGGATGCCGGGCCAGTGACATCTGTTCGGAATAGCGGTGTTAGGTGGCCTCACTTGAGGCTGTGATGGAATAGCGGTGTTAGGTGGCCTCACTTGAGGCTGTGATGGAATAGCGGTGTTAGGTTGCCTAAGTGGAGGCTGTGGTGGAATAGCGGTGTTAGGTTGCCTAAGTGGAGGCTGTGATGGAATAGCCGTGCTAGGTTGCCTATGTGGAGGCTGTGATGGAATAGCGGTGTTAGGTTGCCTAAGTGGAGGCTGTGATGGAATAGCGGTGTTAGGTTGCCTATGTGGAGGCTGTGATGGAATAGCCGTGTTAGGTTGCCTATGTGGAGGCTGTGATGGAATAGCGGTGTGAGTTTGCCTAAGTGGAGGCTGTGATGGAATAGCGGTGTTAGATTGCCTAAGTGGAGGCTGTGATGGAATAGCTGCACAATGCTTGTGGCATTACCTTTGACGTCCTCACTCGTATAATGTGCCGTTGTCAAGATTGAACGCAATGTAGCAAATGTTTTTAACATGCGGCCGTGAAACCTTACCTTTGTCGTTTACTGTATTGAATATGATGTTTAATAATAAGCACGAGAACGACACACGACCTAGCTTTGAGCGTCGTGGTATTCAAAGTCATGGAGAGTTAGCAAAAGTCATAATTTTATTATACTCAATTGAGGTATATGTCTATGCTAATTTTGAACGAAAAATCATGTAGTTGTAGTAAAACATCGTTTGTTTCCTTTTGCACCATATTTACCTGCTTTTCCCGTATATTGGGATGTAAGCCGAAAAATAGGGCTTGACCGGAATAGTGGGGCATGATTGACTGCCCTGAGTAGTTTTTGAAAACCTCTATTGTACTTGATGACCTTCGACGCTTAAAACTGGGGCATTGTTTTTTTCTTAGTCGAATTACACATTTTTCATTCCTATTTTAAATTAAATCAAAAGAAAAAACAAAACAAATAATATGCTGAATGAATTCCTGCTCATACAATGTAACATTTGCGAAGCTGTTTAACGTGGCAGTTGTTTTTAAGAGTTTCCCTCACGCGTCTGCAATTTCGGGTGCGACTTAACCTTTAGACGATCGTTAATTGTTGTATTGTACGGCTAAATGCCGAAATGAAGACAGCTCTTACGGAACAAACGCCGTAGAAAACACGATTCTCCGTTAACGAGTAGACAGCTGAAAAACTCATTGGAGCCGAAGGTGGCAACGCGAGCGTGTAGTAGAGAGGCGTTCAGTCGGCAGACCTCACGCGCGGCAATTACTCGTGTTTAACCAGCCAAATCAATGGACGGCTAGCTTTGTCACTCCGTTAACAAACTAATCATAGACGGCGTGTGGCAGATGTGAACTGAAATAAACGTTCGGACGACGCGTCTGTCGTACCGTTTGCCGCGCGTAGCCTCGGGTGCAACCCGTAGTCGGTGGCGTCAGGGAGATTTGCTTTGATTTCGATCAACGAGGGCGAGAAGATCCAGGCAAGAGAGGTGAACATGTAATCGGTCGCACAGTTCCGTGGGCTGGTCAATGCAGCGACGGTAAGTAGTTTATTCAACATAGGTGTATTATATTTGAACAAATACCGTTCTGAATACCATAGGCGACGCAGCAAACATGCACACTAACGCCACAGTGATTATATCAATCAGGAAAACATAATGTTTTATGTAAGAACTGCGCATTTAAAACGTTCATCTTGTCGGTAATATTTATATAATGTTTGGCTGAACGTAGTCAACAATTACAATGAGACCCACCAGATGGGATCACTGTTTTAACTCACTGAGAATGTTTGGTTGGGTCTAAAAAAAGGTAAAAGGTAAGTTATTATATAGCGCGGTATCCAGTCATTGAGACTGTTCAAAGCGCTTTACACTTCACCCTCTGGCAGACCTGTTCATTCCAACGCCACCTCGATTTCCCGGGGAAACATTCAGTCACGCTGCAATTACTGCGCGAATACTATTCGTTTAGATATCCACCTATGTCTGTAGCCAGGTACTAGTTTATACAGCTGAGTGAACTGTGGCAATGCGGGATGAAATTTTTTTTCAAAGCTTCGATACGGCAGCAAGATGATTCGAACCCGGGTTCTCTCGATTGAGCCCGACGTTCTAACCACTACGCTACCGCGTCCACCGGGGTCTCCGGAAACTCGAAAAAAGTCTCTACTATTTCCTTGTGTAAACGTATCACCCACAAATTAAGCTGCTAATGCATTTCTAGCATTATAATTTTACAATATATCCATATAATTAAAAACAATTAGGGAAAGGTAATTTGAAAAAATAATACAACGTTGTTCGTACTGGTAAAATGCACGTAGCTTCCGGTATGACAGCTGTTAGTGTGGGTTAGCAACTCCGACAAATCCTGTGTCGCAAGGGAACCGGTTTTCGATGATTAGTTGATGATTTGGGCCCAACACACACATCGGACATGTCTGAGGTCTAGCCCAGACAGGGGGAATGTCGTTGTTATCTCGGCTGTTTTAGGAAACGGACAATTGGACATGCATATGTATCATTGTCAGATTAAATATAATTGATTGTAAAGCATATCGTAAAGCAACGTACGTTATAACACATTT
>OY759267.1:48612472-48627472 GCA_963662155.1 Lamellibrachia columna
CTAGCAGTTTTGCATTCATCTTTTATATTGATGACCTTGATTTATTCACATTCATGGTCAGTCCACTAGTCGCAAATGACACTGTAGTAAACGGACGAATGACAGCCGTAGCCTATAGGTACAAGTTTAAATCGGTTTTGAAAGATCGACGACCGCAAACCGTAATCACCAGAATAGTCTGATCTATTAATCTTACATAACAACACACGTAGCGATTGTATCACTGCGCGTAGATCCGATGTCGTAGTTTTTTGTCCATGTGTAGATTGCCCATGTTAGATTATCAGAAACACTGCGTGGAATTTTATGATGAGATATCCTATAATAATTGTAGTCTGGTCATCGGTTCTACATGTGTCGTTGTCTGACTTACCCGTACTGCCGCCTACGTTGTCATTAACGTGTCGCTTCACAGACTTCATTCAGGCAAAACCGGCACGACTGATGGTGGGCGATAAAACGTGATGTAGACGGCACTGTGCTGATTGAACGACCTCGGCCAATGCAATCTGCCGTAAGATCAATCGGTTTACGGAGCATCAATATCTTTGTAATGTTCTCTTACATTGCGAGAATGAGGATTTATAGTAAACGATTGCAGCTTGCCAATTAGAGCAACAATGATCAGTGTAATTCTGTACTGTCATATCTCCCGGCGGAAAATAAAAGTCGACGCTAAAATATGTCCCATGTGTACATACATCATAACGTAAAATTATCTCGAAGTATTTGGGTGCTCGTACAAATCGTTCACGACAATCCACGATAATGATATCCGTTAATGGCTCAAAAACAACCATATGCTGGCCAGTCCTCAGAATTTTTAAAAGGGGGGGTTCGAGCGTTCACAATTAGCTGGGGATTCCCTTGAGGATTTCTGACAAATGCTTCAGTTAAATAAAATTCTCTCAAAAAGAACCCCTCCCCCGAGGACGGGCATCATATATAACAGTTGGTCAAATTATTGGTGGCGACGAAAGAATGTCTGAATATGGAATCGGGACAGAAGTGCAGCCAGCAAGGCTAATAGGCTAGCACCTGAATTCACATCTCCTCTTTTGTTAGAACGAAGGCAATGGTATTATTTCCGTAATTGCGTGGTTAGTCAGACGTTCCTCTGAATGTTGGATGTTCTGTCACCTTTGATCTTCGGCGATGATGGAGAATGGTGACGTGTCAGGAGGCCGGACGTTGCCGCGACAGGTTCCGCTATTAGGAGCGCGCGTTCTTCCGGTCCGCCGAACGTGTGTGCAAGAATGGTTCGATCGCCATCAGCAGTCACACTTTCAGTCAGGTCAGCTCCTTGTAGCATTTCGATGACATTAAAGATAATTTCCTAGACGCAATCACACGTCCACTGGTGATAGTTATGTGCACATTCACACGTTCCAATGACAATTGTTCCATGAAGCAATGGCTCTCGTCCCAAACGTGTGGATTTGTGGGCAGAGCAGCAACACTAACATACACGGTCAGCTTCTTCTAGATTTTATATATGAGCTCAACCTTCTGATGACCAACACTCTCTTGCGAAAACCGAATTCAAGACTTTGGACTTTCAGAGCACCAAATAAACTAAAATCTCAAATAGATTTCATTCTGTGCCGGAAAAGATGGAGAAACAGTATCATGGATTCTCAAGCGCATTCCTCTTCCGATCCCATTAGTTCTGATCACAGGATTGTCAAATTTCAACTGACTGGGAGACTGTCACGATTTTACGTTGGTAAAGGTAAAGTTTCGGCAGTCTAGGGGTAATACTCGAATAACGGTAGATGAGCCAACGTGACTTACTTCTCTCGTGGGTTCAAATTAGATTAATAATTCCTAATAACAATGGCAGTACATATGTCAGATATAAGAAATCAGAACGCACGCACACACACACACACACACACACACACACACACACACACACACACACACACACACACACACACACACACACACACACACACACACACACACACACACACACACACACACACACACACACACACACACACACACACACACACACACACACACACACACACACACACACACATATATAGCTTGCACATTTATTGCATACATAACAATGCAATATACGACAACAACAACAACAATAGCGAGCAACAAGTATACTCTTGAATATATTAATGTAATAACAATCGTTAAATCGCGACTAGTTAAATCATAAGACAAAGACAGTAATGTCTATGATCTTACCGGAAATAAATGGTCAAATGTTTCGAGAGCTCCAATCGGTAACACCGATTACTTTTCACATATCTTATCCGTAGATATGGGTAAACGGTAACTTTTTAAAGTGACTTCTTTCCCGGGTAATCACAAGGAATATATTTTAACACTTTGAAGATCGAATTCCCTAATTAACACTTTGAAGAAGACACTTTGAAGATCGTCGAAGCGAATCGTCGTAGCAAAATGTCTAACTAAGGGCTACATTCGCCCTAATACTTGTCTACTACATTGCCTTCCTGGTTAGGCATTCTTCATTAAATCTAACTCAACATGGATTCCTAAAAGCGAGTTCATGATTAACAGAAATGTTTTTTTTTAAAGAAATCACTAAGTAGTTAGACGAGGGAACACCGGTAGATATTATCTACGTAGATTTTTAGAAAGCTTTCGACAAAGTTGGATTGAATTGAATTGAAAACCTTTATTGTCCATTAAATGTATCACAAAAAAATTAAAATTTTCCTTTGCGTTCACACTGTTAAGGTATAAACAGTAAGACAAATTATTAATATATGAGACAAGTAAAACATATAAAGCATATAAAACATGTTTAATTTCAGCACACAATTGCTCATTTAATCAGCTGATCCATGACTTCCTTGTACATGATATACAACAGCAAGTTCAGGCACTAGAATTCAATATGCTTATGGCTGACGGAACAAAATATCTCTTCTAACAGTTTTTTGCGTGCCAGGGGCATTCTGAGTCGTCGACCAGACGGGAGAGTTTCAAAAGCAGAATTGAGTGGATGAGTGGAATCATGGCGAATTTGAACAGCTTTCCTTCTCAAAGCTGATAAAGATAACACAGCTGCAGTTGTTTGATACCAAACATTTTGCCCGCCTGGTTGACCACCCGAACCAGCCTTGTTTTGTTCTTGACATACAAATTTCCATACCATGATACTAGGTTAAAAGAAAGTACACTTTCAATTAAAGACATGTACACCAACTGCCTTTTTGTATATGTGGTCTACATTATCAGTGAAGGTAAGGTTTTCATTAACAACAGTACCAAAATACTTGAAAGTGGATACTGTTTCCAAAGTCTGCCCATTGATCATCAGTGGTTGAGAAAGAGGATGCGATGCACCCTTGACTCGACCACGTCCAAAGCACATATCCTGTGTTTACTGGGCATTGAGCTCAAGAAAACTGTTGTCAAACCAGGATATATTACTAAATAAGTTAAAAGCCCATAGTATCGGGGATGGCATAATCGGCTGCATAGAAAAATGGCTGACTAACAGAAGACAGCGTGTTGTAGTAGACGGGGAGGTTTCAAACTGGAAATCAGTTTTGAGTGGGGTACCACAAGGATCAGTATTAGGACATTTATTATTTTTAATATATATATATATATATATATATATATATATATATATATATATATATATATATTAAAAATAATATATATATATATCAATGACTTGGACGACAATATAACAAGTAAAGTACTGAAATTTGCAGATGACACAAAACTCTTAAGAAAGGTTAGCAATGATGGTGATGAACAACATTTACAAAACGATCTACAGAAGTTAGTTAAGTGGTCTGAAAAATGGCAGATGTTATTAAATTTTAGGAGATGTAAATGCCTACATACAGGACACAGGAACTAGGATTTACTTACTTACTTATCCTCTTCATGCCGTGTGGCACATAAGGCTCGCACAAGATCTCGCCAGACCCCTCTGTCTTGGGCTCTCCTTGCTGCTGTGCCCTACGTTAACCCAGCAGCCTTCAGTTCTTCTTCCATTGTTCATAGTTTTCGGCCTGCCTCTTTTTCTGTTTCCTTCTGGCGTCCAAGTTAGCACTGTTTTGCTGGCAGGTCGTTGCTAATCCTGTAGATATGACCAAGCCATGTCCACCTTCTCTTTTTCAGGATGACGCAGATGTGTTGTTGTTTTGTTGCTTGGTGGAGTCTTGTGTTGGAGATGGTCTCGGGCCAGTACACTTTCAGTATCTTCCTTAGGCAGGTGTTGTGGAAGCTGGAAAGTCTATTGGTGTCTTGTTGTGTGATGCGCCAGCACTCTGAGCCGTAGAGGAGCACAGAGAGGACATTGCTCAGTTTTGAGTGGGGTACCACAAAGATCAGTATTAGGACCATTATTATTTTTAATATATATCAATGACTTGGACGACAATATAACAAGTAAAGTACTGAAATTTGTCAATTACACAAAACTCTTTAGAAAGGTTAACAATGATGATGATAAACAACATTCACAAAACGGTCTAGACAAATTAGTTAAATGGTCTGAAAAATGGCAGATGTTATTTAATTTTGGGAAATGTAAATGCCTACATACAGGACACAGGAACTTGGATGTAAACTATATGATAGATACTATTCTGGGTACTACTGTAACAGAAAATGACACGAGTAACAATACGTGCTGATATGAACATTTCAGAGCAGTGTGGTATTGCAGCGTCAAAGGGTAATCGAATTCTTGGGTTGATTAGGAGAAATATAACATGCAAGAAAAAAAGCTAATTAACATTTGTATAAAGCAATTCGTTTATCGGTGAAGGAAACCGTATAAAACTAGATTTCATCCTAACCGTTATACTGATAATGCGAAAATTAACCTATTAACCTTTGCACTTAAATACTCAACTATCTATCTATCTATCTATCTATCTATCTATCTATCTATCTATCTATCTATCTATCTATCTATCTATCTATCTATCTATCTATCTATATATATATATATATATATATATATATATATATATATATATATATATATATATATATATATATATATATATATACGAATCAAAAATGAAATATATACTTCTAAGACTAAGACTAAACATGAATTTGTTAAGAAATGTCTTCGACATAATTTACCATTTTACTTAATAATATTCCCACTATAGTTAAAGAAACGCCTGCTGCACACAGCCTATAGGGATTTGCTAAGTATGTTAAACTTATTTGTTTACAAAATTATCAAGACTCATGCACAAGGCAAAATTGCTAATATGTATGCAACAACTACCTGTATATGTGTTTGTAGTTAAGGTACCTTTTAGTAAAAGGGTTACAGGTGGTTGTCTTTTTTAATGTTGCATACATATATTGCAATTTTGCTTTGTGCATGAATCTTGATAATTTTGCAAATAAAATTAAGTTTAATATACTTAGCAAATCCCCGCAGGCTGTGTGTATTAAGCGGTTATTTAACTATAATGGGAATATTATTAAATAAAAATGGTAAATTAAGCCGAAGACATTTCTTTGCAAATTCATGTTTAGTCTTATAAGTATATATTTCATTCTTGATTCGTGTATCATAATTATGTATGTCATAGTTGAAGATTATCCTCCAGCTTTGTAAATAATATGGTCAATCATTATGTAAATATTTATAATAAAATTGTTGTAATTTAAGAATGCCATGTACTTTTAATATGCTGAGTTTTTTATGGAGTGGCTCTGTGTGGGAATTATAATTACTTAAGATAATAATTCTCGCTTTCTTTTGATGTTTTATTATTCTATTTGATTGAAAACTCCAAGCCATGATGCAGTAATTAATGTTGGTACAATTAATGAATTATATAAAATTTTTATTTATTATGATTACACAATATTTTTAGAACACGCATTTTAAATGTTTTCAGTATATATTTTCCAGTTCAAATTTGAATTAATAATTAAACCTAAGAAATTTAGTTCCTTCAATTGTTCAATATTCATAGTATCTATCTTCAGAGTAAGCATCTCGGTCGTCATTAGAAAGTCTCGGCATGACAAACTGTGATGTTCAAAGTCGATATGCTGTGTTCCGATTGCTACGATGCTAGGCTTGATAACAGTGACAATTTCCGAAGAAAACAAGCTGCGTGTTCAACACCTCATTTGTATATGTGGCCACATTATACACGCACACACACACACACACACACACACACACACACACACACACACACACACACACACACACACACACACACACACACACACACACACACACACACACACACACACACACACACACACACACACACACACACACACACACACACACACACACACACACACACACACACACACACACACACACAAGCACACACACACACACACACACACACACACACACACACACACACACACACACACACACACACACACACACACACACACACACACACACACACACACACACACACACACACATATATATATATACGCGCACGCACGCACGCACGCACGCACACACACACCCATACAAACAAAGTAACGCATTTATAACGCGTCTTGTATTTAAGGTAACCTTCTTAGCTGATCTGTTCATTAAAGCTCGATTCAACTTCACTCGGACGTTTCAAGCAATTTTGTAATCAATGCACGTAACTATCCAATAAACAAATCCAATTGCTGTTTATTACCAGATACTCGTTCGTACGGCTGAGTGAACTACAGCAGAGAAGACTGAAACGTGTCACTCAGTCGTCTAACGTCAGTACTGATTCATAGTCTTCCACTTCATAGGTCTGCGCTCAATAAATGGGCCACGGCTCAATGAGAAGTTAAATTGAGCACTGACATCCGTTTTACATTAACTAATGCCTAATTTAACATTACTACAACAACAATTGCAATATTGCCGATTGGTGACTGTCTTGTGCACGAACCAGTTGTTGCTTGTTGTATACACATCGCGCGTCTGGTCCGCTCCTACCATGCTATCTAGGACGTTTTCTCCCACGCGTCACCTGAGTCCGTTTAAATCGAACGTACAGCTATAAACTCGTTTGCATGCGCCGGCTGCACACACTATCGAGTTACCCGTATATTGAGTTCACGGTGCTTATTTATTTGGTTCCGGTAGACATCTGGAGTGCGTTTGATGCAGTTGACCACGCTACATATCATGCAGATTTTGACACGGCCCCTACCCTAGTTACGCGAACACTCACCCGCCAGATATTATTATGCAATGCCATAGCGACTCGCAAGCTTATGCTGCACGACAATAAACAATCTTTGGTTGTCCCCGCGGACTAATTATTCCAGCTGCGAACACCGGGTCGTGATTACGAGGCATGGCTGCGTTGTCGGTATGCAGTTGCAGCAGCGCTTATAACCGACGGCGGTAGTTAGTGGTTCCATAAACATTGTGGAAACAGCTTCAGTGCATGGCAAAACGGACCAGATCATAGCAGTCATCTGAGCATCGACGGTGCTGCCACATGCGGCGATGACGTCATCAATTGCGTAGCGTCACACAAACAGTTCCGGTGTACAATAGCTGGTTCAGCTTCTTGTTCTTATTTTCTTGGTCTTCTTGTTCTTCTTTTTTCTTCTTCTTCTTCTTCAGATAAGAACAAATCCTTCAAGTTTATTCGCTGCAGGAAGATAAACAATATTAGCAAGAACCATTAGAACGACCAACAGTCTTCTAACATTAGTCATTAGATCGACTAACATTCTCTTAGCAATAATCATTAAACCATTTAACATCTCGTGACAGCAACGGTCAGCAGAAAAACAAACAGTCGTTGAGCAAAAATCACCAGAAGTACTACTAATAATTAAATGCCAAAGTTGGAGAAGACAACGACGGATATGAAAACATAATAGGAAGCCATGGAGTAGGTGAAAGAAATGACAATGGAGAAAGACTTGTTGACTTCTGCGGACTCAATAACCTCGTGGTAACAGGTACCATTTTCCCACATAAACTTATACATAAACAGACATGGACATCTCCAGGAGGAAAGACAAAAAATCAAATAGACCATGTGTTAGTGAGTAGGCAACACCGGACATCAGTAATGGACACTAGGGCCATGAGAGGAGCCGACATTGCGAGTGACCACCAATTAGTGCGATCAAAAATCAAGCTGAAACTAAAGAGAAAACAAAAGAACAAGGCGATCAGAAAGAAATTTGATATAATTAAGTTACAGCACCCAGCTATTAAAGCCCAATTCTCACATAAGTTACGCAACAAATATGATATATTACAAGACTACGAAGAAACAGGCGACGAAGAAGTTGAGAAACAATGGCAAGACTTTGAGGATGCATACAAAGAAACAGCTCAAGAAGTACTGGGGTACAAAAAGAAAGGGCAAAAACCATGGATCAGCAAGGAGTCGTGGGAGTTAGTAGAAGAGAGAAAACGACTGAAGAACAACATCGAGCAGACAAAGTCAGACAGGATTAAGCAGAATTACATGGATAAATATAGGTGTAAAGACAAAGAAGTGAAGAAGAGCATGAGACAAGACAAGAGGAAGAGGGTTGACCACCTTGCCATGAAAGCAGAGGAAGCAGCACATAATGGAAGAATGAAAGAAGTGTATGATATTACAAAAACCCTCAGTAATGACAAACGTAAGACAACAAATGCAGTGAAAGACAAAGGTGGAAACTTAATAACGGAAGGATTGGCCAGAAGGAAGCGATGGAAAGAACACTTTGAGGAAATCCTTAATAGACCTATACCTGATGACCCTGTAACAGATGTGGAGATAGATCCGATCATAAACGAAATCAGCACTGACCCAATAACAAAGGCAGAAATTAGAACAGCGCTAAGGAAGATGAAAAACGGGAAAGCAGGGGGCAAGGACGAAATTACAGCAGAATTATTAAAAGCAGACATGAATACAACAGAGAAATGGCTTGTCAAATTATTCAGAACATTTTGGGAACAAGAGAAAGTGCCAAAAACGTGGAAGCAGGGACTGATCGTTCAAATACCGAAGAAAGGTGACAGGACAGAGTGCGGGAATTGGAGAGGAATTACTTTGACATCTGTTCCTAGTAAAGTATTCGGAAGAGTACTCATTGACAGAATAAGAGATGGAGTTAACAGCAAGTTGAGAGACGAACAAGCAGGTTTCAGAAGTGGGAGAGGCACAGTAGAACAGATATTTATTTTACGAAATATTATAGAACAGGTAGTGGAATGGCAGGCAACTCTATACATCACGTTTGTGGATTTAAAAAAAGCATTTGACTCAGTGCACCGAGAGAGTCTATGGAAAATTATGGAGAGCTATGGAATTCCATGCAAGATAATCCACATGGTACAGATGTTATACGAAGATAGTGAATGTGCAGTGTTAGACGAAGGTGAGGAATCTGAGTGGTTCAAGGTCAAAACTGGAGTTAAACAAGGAGATGTAATGTCTGGATTTATCTTCTTGATAGTAGTGGACTGGATAATGAGAAACACAACAGCGGGAAACAAAACAGGAATAAGATGGAACTTCACGTCAAAACTAGAGGACCTGGACTTTGCCGACGACATAGCACTCATGTCATCATGCTACACACACATGCAAACAAAGACAAGACAACTGAATCATTTTGCAGCAAGGACAGGACTAAGAATAAATAAAAAGAAAACTCAAATATTGAGGATAAACAGCAAGTGCGAAAACAGAATACTAATCGATGATCAAGAGCTAAAGGAAGTGGACAAGTATAACTACCTTGGTGCGAACGTTAGTAAGCAAGGAGGAGGCGGCGATGACATTGTTAACAGAATTTGTAAAACGAGGGTATCCTTCATGAAACTAAAGCAGATATGGAGTTCAAATATATACACATTGAGATCGAAATTGAGGCTTTTTAACACACTTGTTAAACCAGTGTTGTTGTATGGAAGTGAAACATGGAAAATTAACGAAAGAGACAACAGAAAGTTAGATACATTTTTTTTCAAGTGTTTAAGACGAATCCTACAAATTCGATGGCCATACGTTGTATCAAATCGAGATATTCTGGCAAAAACAAAATTGAAGACAATCAGCACTGAGGTCAAGATAAGAAGATGGAAGTGGGTAGGACATATCCTACGAATGGAGAAGAACAGCAATTGTGAGACTGCACTGACCTGGACGCCTGAAGGTAAAAGAAAGGTTGGGCGACCAAAGACAACGTGGCGATCAACTATTGAAAATGAAAGACGTATACTGGGGTGGAATAGCTGGAACGAAGCCAGACGTGTAGCAGCTGGCAGAACAAGATGGAGGAGATTCACTTCGGCCTTATGGGCCACTGGGCCCGAAGAGGATAGGTAAGGTAAGGTAACTACTAATAATAATATTTAAAAAAAACATTAATTAAAACGACAAACTGTCTGTTAACAAGTCATTAGAACTATTAGAAAGTCAACACAAAAAACTAACCGTATGACAACCACAACTGCAAGTAGAAGAATGACAAATATCATGTCAACTACGGCCTGTTTGTAATAATATGTTAATATGATCCTTATACTAATTTTATATGATCCTTATACTAATTTTATTTATAGCGATTGCAGCGGCTTTATAGCGGCTTGAGCGAAGTCAGCCCCCTCCTCGCAATCACGATCGGCAGCGGCCGGGCGCTCATCAGACGGAGATTCGGTTAAAGGTGAAAATGATTAAGAGCAGATTCGAAAGAAATTGAATTTAGCATCACTGCACGTCTTCTGTGAGAGGTAGAGCTATGCCCATGCCGTGATATGTTCTTCCAGGAAATCCATATTTGCTTAACTATTTGAAGACAGTTCTTGTCGGTGTATCGTTCTTGTGATATGTGTTACACTTTAAATAGTTAAAGGCGTGGAACAACCGCTCTAGTATTCTGACATTAGGTTTCATGTCACGTCACCAGGATTTCGGTACCATCTATCGGGTGCATTATTTTAATATGAAATTACGTTAGGATTCGATCAACCTATCCAATTTCGACAAATTGATCTCGGTGATACGACAAAATGGCCAGGAAATTAAAGCACTTTGTGACTTCACGAACAAAGTTCAACGCCTTGGTTTGGGCCGCGTGTCCATTTCAGCTGCTGTGTTCCGGCGCCGTGCGAGCGTCGTAGTGGTAAGTGATTCACACGGCACCGCGTGCGTTGGTTGCGAACCTTTTCTGTAATGGTGTTCAACGCACCGAGCACGCAAATCTCTTGGTGGCCGACAACTGGACGAGTGCAGCGTTCCGCTTGGCCTTTCTGTTGCAAGGTAATTTTCTGGACCAATAACCGTTATGTGCTCTCTTGAAGGGGTTTTTCCTATTCCCCTTGACCGGGTTTCTACTACACTTGCCAATATATATATATATATATATATATATATATATATATATATATATATATATATATATATATATATATATATATATACCTATATATATATATATATATATATATATATATATATATATATGTATATATATATATAGGTATATATATATATCGGGTATATATATATATATATATATATATATATATATATATATATATATATATTGGCAAGTGTAGTAGAAACCCGGTCAAGGGGAATAGGAACCACCCGGTCAAGGGGAATAGAAACCACCCGGTCAATGGAAGTAGAAACCTGGTCAAGGGGAGTATATATATATATATATATATATATATATATATATATATATATATATATATATATATATATATATATATATATATATATATATATATATATATATGGAAATGTAGCACATTATGAATGACGTGTTCGCATTCCGATTAGCATGTGAACAACGTATCGACACCACACGACAAATATCTTCAAAGCCTGTTTCTGCAGCAAGTCCTCAAGATCAGCGCTTGTGGATGACGCACGACCAAATAATAAGATTGTCAAAACTCGGGAATACGTGGTCGCTGATCTACGACATTTTAATGATATCTCAGTCCAACGTAGGGCATGTCAACACGATTGCTGCACGGACGGTCATTCAGTCATTTTCGTACGCCTTGGCTCTGTGGAAGAATGGCAATGCAGTATTTATGTTCTTTCCGCCCAGATGACATTCGCAGCAAGCGCGATAAGGTGAAACGTTCACGTCGACAATAATGTTGGCTTACGAATGTAATATTGTCAATCATACAGTGAATAACAATTATTGTAACAGCGAGGGAATAATGTCAGTTTGATAGCAAAAGGAAATCATAACTAAGGATAAGGTGAACTCGGTGTTTTGACAGACCAGCGAGAGCCTAAGCAACGTCATGTCGCCGTAGTGTCACCATATATGCGCACTAAACAATGACACATTTATCAGATGTCTGCCAATCAGCCGTTCTTATTTCGCTCGTGTGTCAGAAACACGACCACCGGGAACTGTTAAATAAAGCAAAAAGAGAATGTTCGGCTAATCAAATGCGGCAACATTAGCTCGTGGCGTGGCTCGGTGATTGGCCCGATCGAGCGGGCAGTAAAACGACGCGTTAACCTAATAACGGCGATGGGGTTTGGTAGCGGTCGCCCATTAGACTGTCGACACTTCTCCTGATTGGCGTGCACGCTGCAGCATGCGCCATCATCGCGAGGCACCCGTAGCCTGTGGTCACTCGTCGACCGGCAACGTCGCACATCGTCCTGCAGACTTGACGGGCTCACCACCGGACGGTACAGCGGTCGGTCCGAGGCAACAGCAGCGGGTTGTGTCGATGGCATAACACGCACTGCTCGGAGGAAACTTGTTTTGTGTGCTAAACGATTGGATGTACCGGCAGACGTATCCACGCCTTGACGTCATCGTAAGTTTTTATTGTTCTTGACTCAATTCCCAAGTCTGCGGGTGGTTTCATGTTGCGATGGTTCATTGCACCCTCAGAGCAGACAAGGGATTTGCTTTAAGAAGGACCCGTGATTTTTACAGAAAAACATGTTCGTTCACATATCCATCATTGTATTTAGACAGGTAATCATTTATACCGCTAATCGAGCGAACCGGAGCAACGTGCTTTGAAACAGCAGTAAGAGGATTCGAACCTGGGTTCTTTCGATTGAGAGTCCGATGTTTTAACCTCTACGCCACCGCGCCTCACCGAAGTCGAGCGTAGAGTCGACTGTATCAATGCCCAGTCTATCGTGCCGCGCCATAAATATTCAACAAGCAAAAGGGGGTTTAGTTAATTCTAAGAGAAGCGCACGCAGACGAACGTGACGAATAATATCCCAAATCCAGCCTGAGATTTACATGCACACAACTTGTGTTGCAATATTCATGGCTTCCATCCAATATTTGTTATAAACCACATAACTTTAGGTGTTCATTCATATTAATTGCTCAATATGTGGAACGGTAAGTTAATGGTATATATGGGTCATTCTCAAATTGCGGCACTATATTAGTTCCAAAAAAAAAAAAAACATTTTATAGTACCTGATCACAATTTGTTTATATTGTATATGGTTGCTTGATTGTTCAGGGATATATTATGTAAGCGGGTCAGGATAAATATAATTAATAACAATACGACAGATACTTCATTAAGCCTACCACGAACGATTTTGGCCGCCGTGTTACGGACAGTTTGTGACCAGGTTGAAACATACCATCTTTATCCAGCACGTAATTATCATTCTAATTTTACGTAGCTGTTGTCCTAAATCATATCAGTATAGATTTTAACACAATTATGGCAATTTTGTGTGCTTGGAGGAGTGACAACAACATGAAGCGCAGCAACGTTTAACATAAGTACTGACTTCATATCAACTCATGAATGAACTAAAACAATTGTGGTAATGTTCTGATATATACATGCTAGTATGTAAAATAAATAAAATTCCACCCGTTGCAAATTAGTTTGACGTCACTAAGAGGGCCGGTAACACGGCGGACACATGGTCAACACGGCGGACATTAATTACATTGTAACATGACTGTGCTCTTCATCAAGTTATCGGTGACAGGTATCAGGTGTTCCCACACGCAAACAGGGCAATGCTGCAAGCTGTCGGGTTTTGAACAGAATGACGTCGCCTCTATTTGGCCGATATAGAAGATGCCCTAATGTGTAGGGTAACCCCGCCGCCGTCGTACATGTAGGCTTTCGACGTGCTCTTTAGCATTTCTGCAGTATCATCGCTCTTCAGAATGTTCCGTGATGCCAGTTTCGTGAAGGTGAATTCACTGTTCTCGTGCAGCTCGCGCAAACACGTTTGTCTATATCGCGACGTTGGCGTAACAATCCAAAGGGGACGGATACGCAAAACAGTGAGTAACTGCATGATGCAAGATTGCGCCGTTTCTACAAGGACTTGATGATGATCAGTGGAAAGGTGTCGGAACAGGAAGAACTAAAGTGTGGAAGATAGCAAGGAGGAACTACATAAGCCAGTGGTAGGAACTACAGAAGCCATTACAAGGGACCTGGAAAAATAGGTGAATTAAGATTTAACAAGATTGTCATCCCAAACAAGTTCCAGATGGCAAGTGGACAAGGAAGCCATTGTCTTATCGAGAATCCAACAATTTTATAATCTATGTATAGCCCGCCATTATCAGATATCTGTCAATTCTATATTTAAAGGAGAAGAGATCGGAAATACCTGAATGCGAAGGTAGGGGGAGAGCCAACTACGATGGAGAGGCCACATACATAGAAAGAGTGGGGGAAGATTGACAAAGATTGCAAAATAGAAGAGCATGGTAGAAAGAGAAGAGGAAGATCGAAATAAAGATGGAGAGACTATGTTAAGTGATATATATCTGGAACGTTCAGAGATTAATAGCCGAGAGTAGGAGAGAATGGCAGAAGATCGCGATAAACAGAGACGATTCGTCGAGAGGGCGAATCAGATTAAGTGATGTAGACGAACCTCACAAGGGACCTAGGAGAAGAAGGAGATTTGATCTTGTCACCTAGAAGCCTCCCTGTTGCTTGTCCTCTTTCCTGGTTACTGTCTCCTTCTTTCCATAGGTATTACGGCTGTTGTCGTCGCGAAAGTAGAACTGCCGTACATCTTG